>JABXWE010012554.1:0-41636 GCA_014611495.1 Limonius californicus
GTTAAAAATCACTACTGGAGTTGGAATTACCCCAGATAGGCAAAATTCTTAGTTAGGGTGTACAATGGGCCAAATGTGGCCTAAGTGCATAGAGATGCTTGGAAAACCGCGTCCTAGATCTCGCTCTTTCAAAGCAAGCAAGCAAGCATCCCAACCGTCGTCAGTATTGTAGGTTAGGTTGCAGAAATCGTAATCCACCTGATTTTCGCAGTAGCGCCAACTAAGGGACTGCCAACGTAGCTTAGTTAAAAAAATAAAATTACTAGGCAACAGACGAGCAACATGGCGGATTCTGGTCCACTGGTCTAGCACTGCATGCACAGTCTACGTAGTATATAGGGCATGGCGTTACCCCAAGCAGCTCCATACATGAACATCATGCCATGCTGTTCGGCAAAAGTATAATTCGCCATAACACAAAAATACAAAACACAAATAACGAAGAAAATAATTATCAATAAAATCACAGAACGAAAAAAGCGAATTATAAAAGGTACAGAAAGAAATGAATGCAAGAAAAGTAAAAAATACCACAAAAATATCGAATTGTGTCAAAATTGACGTAATTTGAATGCATGCATGTCTAGATCGTTTTTTTTTGGTTTGCCTATTTTCAGGTACTTCTTAAAGAATCTTGAAGAGGCTCTATTTTCTAAAGGAAACACTTTTGACCACACATTTATTTACAAAAGTTGTTGGCTTTGTTGTGTTTTGCAAGTCCTAGAAGTTTGTCCGTACAATTCATTAACACCCTGTATAATTGATCATTTAAAAGCATACTCAAAAACGTTCTACTTTTGTGTACGTCGAAATGAAATTCTAAACAATTCTTATCAATTTCTTATATTAAAACTCAAAAAACATGTTGAGAAAGAGACGTAGTTTTCCACCCGTAGGAATCGAATCCGAGTGGCTTTGCTAGCGTAGCTTCAAACTCAAATTTGCCTAATAATATTCATAAAATATATTTTGATGTAATTGCTTCTATGGAAATTATTCAACAAATAAATATGTCACGATATTTAAAAAAATGATTTTTTTAATTCGTCGCCGTTGCGGAGTTATGGGCTATTCACTAGAATGTTAATAACTTTCTGTTTCTTGTACCATTTTGATAAACTTCTTTGTTTTGGAAAACTAACAGTCCAAGCTTAATTTCCAGTCAAGAAAAATTGACGATGAAATCTGACTCAGAAGTGGACAATTTGATTTAAAAATATGTAAATTAGTTGTATATCTTGAAAAAGAGATCGTTAACCTGCTTTTCTGCAGCTTCTGGAGTAATATTTCCAAAAAAAGGTATTTAAAATTTATTTCGAAGATTTTGTGTTTAAAGAATTATTCAATAGAGTTTTGAATGGAAAGGACAATTTAAATACCTACACCTAATTTAGACATTTTTACACTAAATATTTCTCTTCTGGTTCAAATTTCATCCACTTCTCTCGCACAACTATACATTTGTTGTGACTGGAAATTAAGCTTGGGCTGGTAGCTTTCCAAAACAACGAAGTTTATCAAAATCGGACTAGAAGCAAGAAAGTTATTTACATTTTAGTGAATTGGTATAAACGCCATATCCCTGTAACGGTACCCACTTAAAAAAAATGATGTAGGTTTTAATAACCTCAGCTATACGTGGTTAAAGTTTTTCTCACATATTTAGTATCACCCTGTATATTATTCTACTCAACTTAGAAGTAAACTGTCGGACTTATCAAGCAGACATCTTTGATTCATAATACAATACCATCTGTACATGTTTAGACAGTGCAATACCTTGCTGTGTGATTCAGTGAATCACCCTGTATTAAACTTGAATATAGTACTTTCGCTGTGTTTTTGAGTGTAGATTGACTGTAAATTATATTTATTCGAGTTTTCCGAGATTTTCCTATTATTTTTGTTTATACTGGAATATTATAAAACCTTATAAAATTTTTGTACAAATACCCATTTTATAAAAATTCAGATGCATGTGACCCATAAAATTTGGTATTACCTTTTAAATAATAGAGCTGTAAGCTGTTCTAAATAGAACGGTTTATTTAAATGTTGCAGCTATAATTTTTATATTAAAATTAAAGTAAATAACAGTGTCAATAAAATAACTAAAGAAAATTATAAAAAATGAAAACAACAATTTAAACCTAGAACCCTGAATAAATATTTAGGTTTAAGTAGAATATATGCACTAATATCCTAGTCTACTGTATCATTTTTGTATCATCCCATATCGATGTATCTGTATCTGTACCAATTGTTAAACTTATTTAGATTAGACGAATGCCATAAGTTAAACTTATTAACGCAATCTGCTAATAAACCTGCGAAACAACTGTATTATTTTAAAATGCAAGTGCTTACATTGTATTTTGGTGCATTTTAATTTTTAAATTTAGTGTATACAATAGACCATCACCTATAAACGGGAATATATTTTATAATTAAAATACCTAACGAGGTGTTCTGGCAAAATGCTGTAATTGCTATCTTAAACAGCATAATGCTATAACTCACAGTTTTAGCTGTACACTCCGCCTAACATCAAGGTTTTTTTTCAATTCTAGTATTTGTTTGACATGATATAGCAGTAAAATTACCCCAAACAGCAATAGCAAAAGTTATAAATTACAAAACATTAACTAATACAAAGCCATGTGTGAAATTGTCATAATCAACAAAGTCGCAACTGAAAAGTGAACGGAGTATAGTTACTGTTCTTCAATATTGTATATTATCACATTTTTTGTACAATTAAGTAAATTTAAACTTTCCCGACTTTAACACGGGGCTTCCTCACATTTATTTTTTGTATTGTTTATATCATTTGATTCCCTCCTTAGTAATGCGCCAAATTTTTTCCATATTCAAATGATCTGATTTTTTCCGAAGTATTTCTTTTTAATTGGTCATTAAAAAAATTAAATATTTACTATACGTAAAAAAACACTGAAAGTGCATTTAGGTAGCTTCCACTTCTAATTCTGGTCATTCTCCAAAAAGATAAATCATACAGGTAATTTTAGTATGCAAGACTGAAAATCCAATGGCTACATCATACATTTGTCGGGTTTTCGTGTATATACAATTATTGAAATGCTAACCATGTTCTATGAATTATTTATTATGATTCCAAACAAATTCTACGTGACACTTCAATACCCAAAAAAACGGTAATTCGAATGGTTTCATAAATTAATTTTACCGGAAATTGGAGTTCCCAGATTTGTTGGAATTATGTGAATTACGTGAAGGCATTTTTCGATAATAAATCTCAGCATCTCGAGTGCATTAACCTGCGGTTTTTTCACGCACGATTTCGTTGAAGATAAGCAGTGTTTAGTAGTATCAGGTATCTGTTATCGTATTAGGAAGATGCGCCGAGACCTAATTCTGTAAGAACACATTGCATTCATACACGACAGAATAAATATACGGCTCTGTATTGCATAAGCTATTTACATGCTTGGATCATGTCAAGCACATACACTCTGATGCATCGCAGTTAAAAGTCGCCAACATCAAAAGCAGTCATAGTATTTGTAAATATAATTCCACCAACAGCTGCGAATGCCGTAAAATTCGTAACTTTGAAAACCTACCGCCTTGTACTTTCAGTATTGCACTTGGTGGAAATTTGTTGTTACAACTTCTTTAAGACATGCAACCATAATTCACTAGGAATGAACCTAAAAATAGGATTCAGCATCCCAAATTAGAAACGCTTGATTCGTAAATAAAGTAATTATCGTTCGACACATTCCAAGAATGTTTCGTTAACAAATGTGACAAACTAATGTATTTGTCACAAAAGTGGAGGATCTAAAATTTGGAGATGTACATCCGGTTGGGCACGAGAAGCATTGGGGCACTACCAACGTATTCGGGTGTTAGTTGTGTTGCCTATATTCAAAAACCACCCTTTGTGAGTTAGCTAGCTACGGATTGACTTTAAATACCTAAGAGATTCTAGCAATAGTTCTCCGAAGGTGAAGCAATGTGTACTCGTGGTTCGGACTCAAGTTTAAGCTGTAGGTCCCGCTATACTCTAGCACCCGCCATTGCGCAGAAAGTTCTTGTTGACATTTCACAACATTTCTGATGCAAGCATTTATATCTGAATCTTAAGAATTCCACAAACATTTTAACAATTTTAATTCTCTGCATTGTAATACCGATAATTAATATTTATTCCTATAACTTGCTTCAATTTTTCTTTTATATTATAATTAGGAGAATATATTCACTTTCAATTTCGTTCAATATTAATTACATACCACAAATTAGTATGGATATATTTAAAATTATTGAAACTAATTCACAAGTAAGAATAGATCTGAAAAACTTCCATCACTTCGACCCTTAATGGTTCTTTTGTAACTTATGATCCCTTTCTTTGTTAGAGAAGTTGTAGGCTATTGATAAACCTTATAATGTTTCTGGACTTCGAGTCCCTTATTTCGTTAGGTGTCATGGTTGCCTTTCCGAAAATTTTATGTCTACGTTGACAGACAGCATTGCATTCGCATAGAATGTGTTCTACCGTTTCCGCTGCCTCGTTACATAAGCGGCAGATTTGGTCCTCAGCTTTACCAATCTTTAAAAGGTGGTATTTTAATGTTGTGTGGCCTGTGAATAGGCCAGTGATGGTTTTCAATTCCACCTTGCTGAGGGACAAAGCAAGTTTTGCTTTATTTTGCGAAGCAGTGATGAACTGTTTTGCCTGACGTTGTTCTGGTATATTTTGCCAGTATGAGGATTTCTGTTGTTCCTCCCATAGTTTGACCGCCGGTTTTATGTGGCTTTTCTGTATTCCACAGGTCCACTAAATGGCGTCGTTGCTCCGCGTTTTGCGAGTTCGCCAGCCTTTTCATTGCCTGGTACGCCTTCATGCTCTGGCACCCACCACAAAGTAACGTGGTTTCTGTTTGCCAGTTGTTTAAGGTTGTTCAGGCATTCCCAGACTTGCTTCGACTCACAAGTGGAGGCCTTTAAAGCCTTTATTGCTCTGTGAGGATGTCAATTGCTGCACCTTTATATCCCTTCCCGAGGTTTATCTTTGTGCAGAGGTTTATGGCATAAAACTCAGCCTGGATGATGGTAGATATGGCACCGAGGGGTTCGGAAATGCGGCAACAGGGTCCGTAGACCCCCGCTCCAGTTCCTCCTCCTTTCATCTTCGAACCATCCGTATACCACTGGAGGAATCCCTTCTTGAAGAAAGGTCCTCCCGAAGACCACTCTAGGTCACTCTAAAAGGTTGGTCGAAGTTGTATTTTATTGGCATAAAATCCGATATGGTGTAGGTAATTCACTCTAGGTGATTGAGACTTAGAATACCTAAGTGGTCTGTTGGGTCTCCTGATTTTAATTTATTTGTCCTTGCAAGCGTGAACGCTTGTAGCATTGCCTCCTTTCGCACCTGAAGGTGTAGGGGCATTAGTCCTAACATGGTCTCTATTGCTGCAGTTGAACAGGTGCTCATTGCACCTGTTATACTCAGACAGACGAGACGTTGTATCTTCTCTAGCTGCAACTGAGTAGTAATCTGCTTTGTTTTTGGCCACCACACGACTGCTGCGTAGGTGACCATGACTTTTATTATAGCCACGTATGACCAATGGATCATTACTGATATTAGCCCCCAGTTTCTTCCTACCAGCATACGGCATGCTACGGATGCTAAAACTGGCTTCTTCTACAGTTTATCAATGGGTGAGTTCCACGTCGACCTCTGGTCTAGTATAACTCCTAAGTATTTGACTTCATTACTGAAGTCAATAACCGCCACTTCTAGCATGGGGGTTTTTATGTTCGGCTTCCTACGTCTACTAAAGGGGACGATTACCGTTTTCATTGGGTTTATGCTTAAGTCTGGATCTCGACACAACTCTGGATGGTATCTAGAGCTTTCTGCATGCGTTGTGACACTACTGAATCAAATTTTCCATGGATTACTACTACCAGATCTTTGGCGTACCTCTCTATTTCGAAGTCGTCTTGTATTAACACATTGAGGAGGTCGTCGACTACCACAGACCACAGGAGAGGTGACAGAACCCCACGTAGGGGCAACCTCTGGCAGCCGTAATGGTAACTGCTTCTCCTCCCACTTTGCTGTAATTTTTCTACTTTCCATCCAATTGATAGTAGAAGGATCGAAGCCCTTCTCCGTGGCAGCTCTTTCCATAGATTCGAAGGAGTTGTTGTTAAAGGCACCCTCTATGTGTGCGAAAGCACAGTGAGCTATTTCTTTTGCCACGTACGTCTTCTCCGGCCTATTTACTAGACTATGGAGAGCCGTTGTAGTCGATTTTGCCTTTTGGTAGGCATGTTGGTTGGGGTGAAGTGGTCGGTTTGGAAGTACTTCACTTCTTAGGTACTGGTCAAGTACCTTCTCCATTCCTTTCAGAAGGAAAGAGGTGTACGCGTTGAAACTTGACCTTAACAAATATATGAGTATCAGTAACTGCTACTATATTTATTGCCAAGAATAGTTGGAAGACGAGATTTTTGATAATTTAACAACAAAAATTTCTTTCACGAGATATAACTAGTTAACTATTATTTATTCTTTCGGACTAGTTTGTGTTTTGATTATGCCGTTGTAACACGATCGCTTTTAGGATATTACTTAGTTTAATCATAATTTAAAGATAGATAGTTACTTATAATTTGTTCTTAGAGTTTCTGCTCTTCTAATGCTTTACTGTAAAAAGATACCAGGAAGAAAGCAACATAACCTACCTTTAATCTAACCTAAACTTAATTGGCCACAGTGTAATCTAATGTAATATCTTCACATAACGTCACGCCTGTGGAATCAATAATAACATAACCTTTTCCACATTCACGGTCAACAAGTAACTGAGAACTTGCACCAAATTCCGCATAATTACATACCTAACCCCAAATCGAAATAATTGTGACATAACAACTGTATAATGAGGTTAAGTATTTATTTAGTCTACATCCCAGTACTGAATTTTAATTTAATCTATTTATAACTTATCCTCTCTTCAATTCAATTTAATCTAATCTGATTTTATTTTAACCCAACTTTTATCTGACTGAATTGTTTTGTTTTTGTGATATTTTTTCGACTGAAGCCTGCTTATACTATACGTAATTTAAATCGGGTTAGATTAGAATTTTAAAATAATTTTCATGGTGTATTTGTATAAATAATACATTTTATGATAATTATTTTACGGAATTCCAAATTATATTTGTATTATTGGTCTGCTACTTTACACATGAATAAGTTTGTGTATGTTAGGTGGAAGTGCATAATTGAAACATAGTTTTACATAATTTCTTTTTGATTTTGTTGAATTGCACAGAAATAATGTCTAAAGTTAACAGAGTTAATTCACTCTAGCTTAAGTACTAAGCTATACAGTAAATAGAACTATGTAAATAAATAAATAAATAAAATAAATCCTTTGCTTTCGCCTTATCTATTGAAACGGACTCTAATTGGAACCAGGTTTCTGATTTACGGATTTCTAATTTGAAGTTTGAATGTCGTACTTGTATTTGGTATTGTGATAGAGCGAGATCTAGGACGCGGTTTTCCAACCATTTGCTCGTTGTACACCCTTACTGTTAATTTTGCCTATCTGGAGTAATTCCAATTTTTAACGTGTCACACATCGCAGTGGCACGGGACCTACGGCTTTACTCCTTATCCGACAGAAGGCGCACTTCCAGAGTTCTCCCCGACCTCAGCTGAAATTTAACCAGTGTCCTTTGGATCCGTATGCAAGAGCGCTAATCACTAAACCACCGAGTCCGGCTAGTTTCATTGTTACATTTCAATTCAGTCGAAAATGAAAGCGGTTGCATGTGTCAGTTTCGTTGCAAACGCAGAATTTGTAAACCACTTGCTAAAATGCCCTCTTCTTGCGGCTGAACTGGAAGTGGCTGTTGGTCCGTTCTGCCGGAACTTTTCACATTCTCTACGACTGTAGCTAAGGTCATCAGATATGTGAGTTAACGCTCCCACTCGCCCCGTGATCCCAATTATCCAACTCTACATACGACTATTATATCAACAAAATATAAACATTGGAAATAGATTAATTGTAATTTTTAAAAAATCCTAACAATTACATAACGTTTTACGTTTTATTAGATCTATAAATGTTTTATACTGTTGATTTACCTAGTCTTCGATTCCATGGATCACAGTTTTTGTAGGAGCTATTTGAAAATTTACAAAACTGTTATGAAAACTTGATAGTTCCGTTTCACTGTTTTAATTTATGTTAATTTTAATTTAATTCCGCCAAGAGCAAGAGGTATTTCGAGTGATTGGATATTAATTCCAGGTGGAGTGATCGGCTGGCTCTTCAGTAAAGGGCAATATAATTAAATATACATCATACCGCGGCTAGTGGATGTACTGTAAACAATTCTCTTATAATGCACACAGTAACATTATCAACCTGAAAGCTTTTCGTTGTGCAATTAAGAAATTTATCGCATTTTATCATAGTTCTATAACAAAAGTCCCTTATTTGTTTATAATTGTTTTTTTCTTCCCCCGTGCGTTGTGTTTTTTTTTAAATTAACTTCAAGCATATGGTTACGGAAACCTAATACGCAAGGGAACTAATTCTCAGCTGTTTAAATCTCGTACTTGCTGTTGTGGTCTGGTCAAGGCTGTTTTTTTTTGTATGATGACACCAGATCATATTTCCAATTTTTTTGTGTGTTGTTTCTGAATCTGTTGTGACACATAAAGATAAATTAGAAAGATACTGTAACAAGAAATATAGTATGATGAATAAAATGTTTAGAAAGGGTTGGTTGTGGATAGCAAAACGTATGCCTTTATTTTGTTGTAATTTCTAGAAAGGCAAACAAAAGTAATGCTATGAAACTAAAAACTCAGTGCAAAAAGTATGCAGAAGGAAGGCTCAGCAAATCTAAAGGAAAAAGCAATGGAATAAACACACAAATAAAACAAGCTCATAGAGCGTTTGGAAAATGTAAAGGAAAATTTCAGAATTACCATGAACCTAAAGTTTACAACTATTGGTGTTTTTTCGCCAGTGTTCCATATGGAACAAATACTTGGACGTTAACCAAAAAAGATCAAATGAAAACTGAATCTTTATTTTTTAGACATGGAACAAAAACTTTATTGTAGTGATAGCTGGTCCCACCTTGAGGCCGCTATATTATTAACACCTTAAAGAATTCATCTAGGTTTGCTAGGCATTTCAAGCGATCAATTGTCAGAAATCGTAATCCCCGAGGATGTCAAATTATGTATTCATATTTTATGTTCTAAACTAAAAAATATCTGCGGCAAATAAACTATACTTTGATAACGATTAAATAATTATAGTAAATGTTATAAACTACGTGCCACACGTTTTGTTAACCACAGCCAACATTTATCAAGCATTTTGTTGATCATACTGTATTAAATCTCATTGTAAGATTTCATGTAATCGAATACTTGTTATGTAAGGTTGCTGAAATATCGAATTCTTTTTTTTTTTTCGTTGGATGGTATTAAGGCGTAGTGAAAAGTAAATGAAATTAGAAGACGCGATTTGATATAGGAAAGAAATAGGGAAAATGGCTAAGCATAAATACAAAAGCGTGTTTGTATTATGGGACGAAATCTCGTTTGAGAATTAGGTTTCCTTGTATTTGTTACACGCGGCTTCGCTGTAGAAAAACAAGGAAAAAATGTGGTTTTCTGTAAGCACAAAAAGCGCAATATAACCTGTAAGACAAATCGCATAGACGGTAGCGAGCAGCAGGTCTCAGGACCAGTTCAAAGGTCGAGTGGACACGCGGTGGTTTACAGTAATTGAGTTTGTCGCCCCTCGCATCTGTCATTCCCCCAGGACGTGGTCCTGCGGATCCTGTGATGTCTACGCGATTCGACTTGCGACCCCGTCTTCGACGTCCTTGGCGCTAACTCCTGGTAACGAAATTTTCCCCTGCTCCCTCGCACGTTCCCATTTATTTATGGAAAAGTTCATGTGCTGCTCTCTTAATGTCGTTTATTTCGCCAAAGCTGGCGTATCTGGAGCTTCGCGGATGATAATTCGTCTTTTTGACATCCATTGGCTGTCAGGAGCAGATTTATGAATCAAAGAAATGAATCATTAGTGTGGTAGCCCGCGGCTTCTCTCCTTGGCTTCCGCTAAACAGACCTGTTTCCGGACCACTCCTGACCTCACTTCCTTTCCAGGATTCCAGGAGCACCTCGATGCCGTTGCTGGGCAAAATAGGAGGGCAAGTCTGAATTTAAAAGAATCTTTGCGCTGCGGGGATATTTTTTAATTATCGCATTTCAGGTGATGATGTGCGAAAGTGTAAAGCTTTTGCGGTTTCCGCAACAAAAATTAAATGGATTGAAAAATTGCGCCTTTTAATTGTTCACAAATACAAAAGGCGCTATTGATACATGTTTAGGCCATTATCACAATCAATTAGATGAGATTCCATACAATAGATTCGTTTTATATCACTTGGATGATTATCTATTGCGCTCATCAATCATCATTAAGGCAAATGCGAGATAATTAATACCAAAAGTTAACACAGATGTTGTTGTGTAATTGTTTGGATATCTACATTTGCAAATTCGTGTTTACATTTTATATAAATCTCGCGTTTCGCGTTCAATTTCATAATTGTTTTTCAATATTTAACGGCTTCGGTCCAATTAATTAATACATTTAGTGTATATCTTTTTCTAATATGTTTATACTTTTATGGCATGAGATCTGCGTTTTTTTATGTATCGGCGGATTCGATTTTTATTGTGCCGGCACGGCTACATAAAAGAATTAGTAGTGCATTTATCCACCGATTATTGGCGATAGTGGCTATACTATTTTTCATATAGATTCCACGATAAAGGATTAGTGGCAGGTACACGACAACTGTATGACCGGAGAGTATGAAGTAAGACAGCAGTCCCAAACAATTTTATCATTGTACATTTTTTTTATACCGTTGCTTGGTTGATTGATTTGAAAGAGCGAGATCTAGGACTCACAAAATATGAGGTTATGGAGTGCTGCAAATCCGCATACTTTTCGCGAATCTCCCCTTTATCCGTTACAAGTTGGTGTTTGGATTGCTGTGTCTCGAAGACGTATTATCGGACCCATATTTTTCCACGAAACTTCTACTGCTCAAAGATACTGGAATATTGTACGTAAATTTATTAATCAGCTTCATGAGGATGAGCTCCAGCAAGGCTACTTCCAACAGGATGGCGCGACGGCCCACATCGCTCAAGAGACCCTCAATTACCTTCGCGAATCTTTTGACGATCGAATAATTAGTTTACGTGAAAATCCAGAATTTCCACCTAGATCACCAGGCTTAACTATTTTAGATTACTTTATATTTCCTTATCTGAAAAATAACGTATACAAGATCCCTATTAACAATATCGAGGAACTGCAAAACAGAATTACGGAACAGTGTGCCAATATGACTCCTCAAATTCTTACTTACTTACTGATCGTCTAAATTGAAATAATAGAAGTCATTCCTTCAAAAATGGATTTATTTACATTTACCATGCAACTTAACCTAACATAACACTGCCGGTTAGGTGGTGGCGCTTGCGCTGGATGGCGCTAGAAAGGCTGTGCCTAAACGTCAATTGGTATACATATAAAGCTTGCATTAGACATTATTTTATTATTCCATGGCCAACCGTTATGTGATTACTTTTTGAACTCACGCTATAAGTTATTTAGCCGGTTCAGTGATCAGTTGCTATTCACAGCTGAGTTCACAATTAGCCAGTAAGGCACTTCTTAAATCACTGTAACGAGATCTACTTTTACAAGCGTCTTCGTCACTTCAAGTTAATTGATTACTAGTACTTTCTTTACTTTCCACACTTCTAATGGCACTTTGATAACTTTTCATGGCACTTTAATCACCACTTTCATGCAGGGACTTGTCAAAAACAAAAGATCGTGGCATGACCTGTTAAGAACTGTTGTGACATTTGTTTATACCAGGCAATAACTTCAGGTACTTAACTAAAGGGCATAACTTTCTAACACCAGGTTATAAGTCAAACAGCAGTGAGCACGTGTCGATTCTAACGTAGACGTAAATCTGTATTTCAGTATTTTTTTGTGAAACGTACGTATACGTGCTTAAAACCTTCGACGTCCTTTAAAAAGAGATTAAGTTTTAAAGATATATATTTGCTACAGTTACTGCACCAATCCTCTACCGAAAAAGCTACATGAAACAGTATAATAGCCACACAATCTTAGTCTCCTTGAAGTGGCATTTCTGTATATAGTTACTCTAGAGACTATTTTAAAAAACAGACAATTTATTGAAAATAACATTTTTTTCCGCAAGCTCTCTTCCCTAGGTTGAAAGCAACTATGTGATAAATTGTTGTGAATGTGTGAATGTTTTTCCAATATCTGAGTTGCTGTGTTGCATAGACAGATATATTTATTTAGAAAAGAAAACCGACAATATGACGTTACTACAAGTTGAAATACCTACCACCTCTATGTAGGTATTATTATTTATTTTTTTATTATTAGCCCGCAACATCCCATTGTTGGGCAAGAGCCTCCCCCATAGGGGGGGTTGTTGATCTACTCTCCCATAATGATCAATCCTCGTGGGAGAGAGGCGTCGCGTTAACGCAACCTTCGGGTCACCCATCTAAGTACTGACCGGAGGTAACCTGTCCTTAATGCATTATGACTGCATCTGCAAAAGTAGTTAAGTTTAATAATCTTAAAAGTCAAATATTTTCGGACTAATTAAAATTAATCTACTACTTAATGTTTGCCGAGCAATAGAAAATGTTTCACATTTTTTCCCTCTTTTGGGTACAGTTCGAGTTGAATAAAATAAATTCTGCACGGAGTTAGATATCATGGCCAACAGAGAAATTGTTTGAAATAGGGACTAGTTGAGTTTATTTGAAAATATCGTCCAATTTGGGAGACATCAGTATAAAATGAAAACGGATTAAAGAAACAAACATCTTAGTATTGTATCTGGACAAGCTGACCTGATCTAATAGCTCTAATTGTTTGTTTTTAGCCGTCAACTAAGAATTCCTTAGAATTAAATTCGAGCACGTCTGTTCACGTCAAGCGGTCGGCACGAACTCGACACAAAAAAGTAGTGTATCATAAAGAAATTATAGGTGGTTGATACATTTTTATAAATAATTTTTCTGTGTATCATTAACGCTCTTGCCGCAACCGTAGGAAGATATAAATAAAAATAAAATTTATTTAAAAAAAAAGGTATTAGACAACTTACACTGATCAGTACTCTGACTGGGTGACCAATGTAGTGTGGCATACCAGTCGAACTTCAGAGGACAGGCAAAGCCGTCGGTCTCGGTTGTCACACAAACATCCTTGACAATCACTTCTCCGTTTGGTGGGCAAGGCTAACCTCTGGCCCGACTGAACGTATTAATTAATTATAGGTAATTAATAGGCCATGGCCCTATATATAGAGGAAGAATAGATCTTCTGTATCTGACTCGGTTTGAAAACAGTGTAAGTATTACATTTATTCATATTATTGTGTTGCAGTTGTTACTAAATTTCAAAAATATAAATTAAAGTGATGTTTGCGACTTTTTCTCTGCGATTTTTAAATATACAGAAATTTCATTGTATATTTTAATTAAAATCTACATTTTCATTGGCAACACTGTACTTCAATATTATAATATGAATGCCATTATTGAAACCATAACGCATGGAACAGATTTGTTTTCTATTTTTTGTTGAGATGTTTATATTTAAACGGAAATACTACTATGAAAGTTGCTTCAGAGTAAATTTAAGGAGAAGAAACATACATCAAATAATATAAGTGTTCATTTGAAGGAAAGTCTTCACTTACAGTACGAAGAGTAGTCACAGTTGTATTAAACAATTTTAGCGACAGTATCATGAATGTCTAATGTCGTTGCTTATACATAACACGAGTGCGCAGCTTGAGTGCCATTTCTCCGCCTGGAGATAAGCCTGATAACTGCTGCAGAAACAGGTTACATAATTTTGTGATCGGTATTAATTCAACACAATTCTTTTTTCTTGAGAATTTCAATGTTTATTAATATTTTTTCATTCATACTACCCCCCCCCCGAACCGCTTTCGCATTACTTCAAGGGGGTCCGGCGTCCCTTACATCCTAATCATTCATGCAACATGCAACCTAAACTTAACTTAAGTGAAATACGGTCGCCTCAGTCGCGGTTCGACCACGCGGCCGATCAAACTGCATTTCTGTGACTTCGACTGACAGCATGTATTCGCACTGCCCCATCGACGTCCCAATGTTCTTTAATTTGGGCAGTGTGTTTGTTTAATTTACTTATAAATCAATTTGGTAATACATTGGAAACGGAAACTGATAGGGGCGATACACTCCGAAATTTGAAGCACCAGTAAAAACCGTCAAAAATTCTACTAGGATTAAATACTAATAAAAAAGTCAATATAAATCTTTTGCATGCAACTTGATTTTTCTACATTATGACTACTGTCATTTACCTTGCTACAAATTATTCAAAAATATCGTGTACTGTCAAATTTCATTTAAGTAGGTGTATTACCCTGTTTTTTATTTGTTTTTTAACTTCCACTTAACTATTTTGGTAATCTTTTTTTATACAGGGTGTTAATCAATACGTGTTACAAATTTATAGGGCATGTAGGGGATTCATAATAGACTTACTTTTAATAAAAAACTCATTTCCGGAAACTAACGGTTTTCGAGCTAAGACTGCACTTAGGAGTAATGCTCATAATAGTCAAACACTACATCAATTTCGATGCAAGCTATGCACCGTCGAAATGCCGTTGTATGGAGAATACGTGCTAAGAGATCTTCTTCAGGATTAGGTTTGGGATGCGTGGCGGCCACGCTACAGGTTCCCCTCGACCAATACCTCACCGTCGCCGAATAGGTACTTGGTTAATAAAGTTTCGGACGGCAAGCGAAAAATGTGCTGGCGCACCATCATGTTACAGCCACATCCGTTGACGAATCTCCAATGGTACTTCTTTCAACAATTCCGGCAATACTTCTTGCAAGAAGGTCAAATAAATAGGACCGGTGAGACGATGTGGAAAAAGGGACGACCCAATTAAACAGCATTCAAGTAGATAACTACTGTTACCTGTAGCTCGAAAACGGTGCCTTTCCAGATATGAGTTTCTTATTAAAAGTTGGTCTATTTGGAATCTTCTACATACCCTATAAATTCTTAACACGAATTCATTAACACCCTGTATTTAGTATTAAATACAATATAAAAATGTTCCTATTAATTGTAGCTTTTACTTTCTTTGGTAGGTACACTTCTTGACAAGCTCAATAATATAACGTAAATAGATGTGTCTTTAGATTGTTAGTATCTAAAATGGGAATATAAGCATAAGTGACGTTGCGTTTGGAAAGTAAGCAAAAACGTGGACTCTCCATACGCTCGTGTTATACATTATTGTTTATTATCCATTATTACACATTGAACCTGTTTGTAAAAGAGGTTATGTTTCGATTAGTTCTTCAAGCGTGACGTTGCGTACCGATAAGTGACACAATAAGTGTGCGATAAGTTTATATTCTGTTTGTTTTTCCAAACGTGACATAAGCACTGACATAATACATGCATAAATATGTTAGGTTATTGTTGTTCATTTCACTGGATAAATATTCGCGATACTAAAAAAAAGTGTTAGATTCAGACATATACAGTAAACATTTAGAAAAATTAACTTAGACAGTTAACATGAATACTACCTTATAAAATCATTGATGATGGTAATGAGAATGAATATTCGCATTTTCTAAGAACGTTTCATATTTAGATGTTTTATCATTTTGGAAAATTACTGAAAAATGTAATCTTTTAAGAAAGTGCTGTATTTTACCAACAACTTTTTTCCGTAAATACAATTTCTTTGTCTACTGCTATCAGGAATCATTATGTTAAATGCAAAAACCCCAGTCAAATGCAAACTTAAAAAATATAAATAAGGTAGAATGGCATTAACCTAAAATATACTATCATCGAATTAAGAAATTTTAAATTAGGAAACGATGAGTAGCAAATATCGAATTGTAAAACATATCAAGTGTGAAATCGAATAGAAAATAATATAATAACTAAAGCAGAAATGTCAATGGCAAGAATATTAAACGCAAATACAATATCTAGTCACAAAGAGGTTGTGTTACCAAAATATGTATAACTCACTAGCTACTAAAAAGCACAATGGAAGTAATCTTCGTTGCATGAGGTTGTTAGATTTAATATAATTAGCATAAATACAGATATAAAGCTAGCGGTAGGTATAAATATACTGAAGAACTTACTCATAATAGTAAATGTAACTTGGACACAATATTACATTGCTTTGAAAATCAATAAAACAACTTTAATCTGCAAGAAAAAGGAAAATTTGCAGACATTGCAACTTTCAAACCTACAATCTTCAACCTTAACAGCAATGACAAAATTACATTGCAAAGCTGAATCTATACAGGAAATTGTTTGAAAATTTCGATTTTCTAGGAAAACTCCCATTAATATCGGAAGTTGATTGTACCGTTTGGCGTGAAAATTATTAATCGACAAAAGGCTATTTATAACAAAATTATTGGCGCCTATTGTGCATTTAATATCCGTAAAATACTTTCGCAGTGATACAATCAATTTGCTGTATTGAATCGTGCGGATAATTGTTAAAAACTTTAATAAATGTTGTCGGGATATACTTCGGATTTACGAGCATCGTCCGCAATTTTATTACGAATTCGTGATCTTCCAATGCAATAAATAAACTTAGAGAAAATGTCATTGGCCACCCCGATAACATGAGACGGATGAACTTTCGAGTTCGAAGTTTTACTCGTTTCTGTCTTTTCCTGCAAATTTAAATCGTTTTTACTTGAAAACAGTATGTGAGTTTTCTCATGCTGTAATTACTGCACACCCTTCACATAAAAATAACCTAGGCCATGTTTTAGGACGCTCAATCCGTCGCCTTTTTTGGGTTATGCAAGTTTATTTATTCGGCTTGTTCCGTTGGAAATTATTCAGCCCGAAAGATCTGATTGACAACTCCATTGAAACCCCAAATGAGAACTTTTGAAATGAGATTGGAAGTCCTAGATCGAACTAAAGCGATAATTTTGCAATAATATTCTTCGAGTATAACTGATCTATCCAAACGATAATAGCCTTGTCAGTCTAATAAAGTAAAAATAAATTGATAAATTTAAGCTGCGTGGCGCGCAGCACATTTTATAACGGTTCGATAAATTAATGCGGGGCGTTAAATAAAAGTTTAATTAAACTCGTTACGATTTAAGAAAAAACTAACATTTAAATAAGAATGGAATTTGATTTATGCGTTGAACGCCCTTGAAAATCGGAATGCGTAATAAATTGATTAAACTCAATCAGTTAATGTTGCTGCAACATCAGAAATGATTGTTATTGTTAGTTTCTATTGCAGATATGCTTTATTAACACTGCATACGATTCTTCCAATTAACCGACTTTAATTCCTTGCATTGATGTACAGGGTGAGTCGGGAGGACAATAGCAAACCCTGGGAGTGTGTTCTACACATTAGTACCTATATGGCTAAGAAACATGAAAGTTGTTGCAGTACGATTTTTATTTGTTTTCGAATTACAGCACCCTAAAATGTTAAACTACAATAAATATTCAAAGATATCTCCATGGATCTCCAGATATTTTCTGGCTCCTTTGCGAACAGAGCTTGTTGGTCTTCCCAATTCACCTTGATGTTACTTTATGTTTGTGTGACAACCGAGACCGACGGCTTTGCCTGTCCTCTGAAGTTCGACTGGTATGCCACACTACATTGGTCACCCAGTCAGAGTACTGATCAGTGTAAGTTGTCTAATACCTTTTTTTTTAAATAAATTTTATTTTTATTTATATCTTCCTACGGTTGCGGCAAGAGCGTTAATGATACACAGAAAAATTATTTATAAAAATGTATCAACCACCTATAATTTCTTTATGATACACGTCCTTCGAAGTAATCTCCCTCGACTTCTACGCACCGTTGACATCGACGATACAAGTCGCGGAAAGCCTGCTTAAACTTAGGCGAGGAAGTTCGTTTAGTTCGGCGGTAACATTCCGTTGAATGTCTTCCATGTCGTCAAAGCGCCTTCCCTTGAGAGTCAATTTCAGCTGAGCAAACAGCATGAAGTCCGCTAGAGACAGATCGGGCAAATAGGGAGGATGTTCTAAGACTGGGACATTTCTTGTCGCCAAAAACGTCTTCACAATCAAGGCAGAATGCACAGGGGCATTGTCGTGTAAAAGGTGCCACTTGCCGGAGGCTGCCAAATGCGGTCGCACACGTCGAATGCGTTTTAGTAAACGCGTCATGACACCCTTGTAGTACAGGCTAGTGACGGTGAGACCCGGTGGCACAAATTCTTTGTGAATGATACCTTGACTGTCGAAGAAAGTGATCAGCACAGTCTTCACTTTCGATTTCTGGAGACAGAAATTCTTTGGCCTGGGAGACGTCTTCGATCGCATTCCATGCTTGCTCTTGCTTTCTGGATCGTACTGGAAGCACCACGACTCGTCACCAGTAACAATTGAATCCAAAAAATTTGAGTCACTGTTGACTGTTGCAATGAAGTCGCGGGAGGTGTCCAATAGATGCGCTTTTTGCTCAGCGGTCAAATTGTGCGGGACAAATTTGGCACAGACCTTCCTTTTTCTTCTAATCCTTCTCCAAAATGGTTCTAATGGTTTCACGGCTAATACACCCAGCTCATTCTCCATCATTCTCAGTGTCAGTCGTCGATCAGCCGCCACAAGTTGTCGGACTTTTTCGATCGTTACGGGGTTTCTCGTTGTGATCGGACGACCCGGCTTCTGATCATCGTAAAGGTCCTGCCGACCTTCACGAAATCCCGCAAACCACTCGAAAATGCGAATATGGGACATGGCCTCATCGCCGTACACAGTTTTCAACATCTCGAAGTCTCCGTGGCCGTTTTCACCAATTAGAAACAAAACTTAATGTTCGCTCTCTGTTCCATGTTTGACTTGTGTCACATGTGACAGCTGCACTAACTTGTTCATTCGCATGCAGAGCCTACCACGCAAGTTCTGACAGGATGCCGTTTTATCTATGAGTAGACGAAAGTTCCAGCTACAATTTGGATATGATTTGGAAAGTCAGTTTCTTATAGAGTCAGCAGTAGTGCCAATCCCGTTTCATATTTGTCCGACCTCGTAGGTGGCCATAAAAAAGTTTAAGAACTTTTTCAAACATTCAAACTTAATTCATTCAATTTTTATCCTGTTTTATGTTCTAGATTTTGCTATGCATACTTCGCCATTGATAGATCAGTAGATCTACCGAAGACTAGATAATCTGTCAACACCCAATCCACTGCTCTTACATGTAATCTTTATACTCTTGTATAACCTTCGCGACCAGTCGGTAAATCTCGTGAGTAGCAGACTTTGTTAGTGTATTTAAAGGATGGGGGATACAAAATTATCAAAATTTAGAAACCGTGATGCAAACAACGAACGATTGAGGAATCTTATCGTAGAGCAAGTATCTTTCAGTATTTGAGTAGAGCTACATCAGCTTTTTGCCGAAGAATACGACGTTTTTCTATACTAGACTGTTAACGGCCTAAAGCTTTTAGTTCCGTGCTCTCAACAAAAGAGAGATATAAGTACCTAATCGTCCTGGAACTAAATCCTCATAAATACGGGTTATAGCGATTTGTTTTCAGTAAACAGTTAGTAACTGGAGGGCATTCGTGCTTGATAGCAGCCCATTATGCTAATGAGCGATGATGATCCGTATCGGGGCGTATCGTGCCACGAACTTTACTCCTACATTTGTCTCCGATTTTTGACAACTTCCTGGTTTTGCACATTCAGACTTAATTTTTGTCATTTTTTATTGTCGTCCTTCCGCCAATATTAATAAATCGTTTCAAGATTCAAAAAAATATGTAAAAAACTCATACCGGTTATTTGTAATTTTTTGTAATGTTGGCCAACACTAGGTATAAGAAAAAAATTAACACCACTATATTTGGCCGATGTTGAAACAGAGAGTGAAAATAAAAATTTCAGTGGGTTTTTAAGGTCACGAGACCAATCATTGTTGGAATCAGACACGGAGAATAAGTAAATATTAGCAGAAATCGATATTTATATTTTATTTAAGCTTACCGTAATCGTCGTTATATTATGTGGTAAAATAGAAACATAAATAGGTTTAACTCATGTAACGTTGGAAGTAATAACATACACCTACTCAGTCAAATGGGCGTTATAGTGTTTACTAATTTGTATTGCGCTTACGATTTTTACCGCTCAGCAACCTTGTCAGTTTTACCATTTACGCTTCCAAAAAAATAGTATTTTTTCTGCGAAAAGAACTTTTAAGAGAAAGGGAAAACAGCTTTGCTGCTTTTTTAATTAACGAAGAAATAAATTAGCATTAGGAGCCTAAGTGTCGTAGTTGCAACTGTATAATTACGTTTTATTAGTAACTAATAGTTTAACGTTAGTGGTAATTACTGCTAAGAACTACTGTGTATAATTTACAATAGCTAATTTGCAATGTTTATTATAGTACCTTGCGTTGTTCCACCCTCGGGCACAGTGGATTATGATGTGCTCGTTACTTTCAATTACTTTTATGCGAATTTTAGAATGCTGATTGCCTGCAATTAAAATCAGTGTCTGCAGAGCTTTTTGCCTGATTAAAATCCAACGCAAAGTACAAAGGTCGCCTGCAACTGCAAAATGTGCAAAAAGTGTAGGGCAATTACGAGAATTTCTTGTAGACAAACAAAGTGTGCTGAAAGCCTCTTATAGCTCATAATTCTTCTCTTGTACGAAACAAATAATTTTCGTTTTGATCCTCGCTGCGCGCTGTCACTGTACAAGCACCGAAATAGCGAACATTTTGCATGGTACGAGGGCAACCTTTTAAGTTTTTACAAAAACTGGGAAAGAAAATTTTTTTTTGGAACAAGTTCTTTTGTTGCTGTTCAAAATTCTAATATTCGCCTTTAAGATTTATACATTTTTGCATGCGTTCAAAACAATTCTCGAAACATTTTTTCCACTCTGAAGTTGGAAGTAAGGGTACAACAGCTTCTGGAGGTGATGAAAATCGCTGTCCACGCATTTTTTGTTTGACATTCGGGAACACAAAGAAGTCGTTAGGCGATAAATCAGGTGAATACGGGCAATGAGACATTCATTCGATATTTTTCTCCTTCAAATAATCAATTGTTTGACGTGGTGTGTGAGAGCTGGCATTGTCATGATGAAGAATGATGCGACGTTTGCGGTTGTTTTTCCCGGTTTCGTCGATGACTTCTGGCAAACAAATTGTTGTATACCATCCAGTGTTAACTTCTTCGATCCTCTAAACCTAAAGGAATGGTTCTGACATGTCCAGTACAACCGAAGAAACAAGCGATCATTTTCTTGGAAGTGCTTCGTGAACGAACAACTTTTGCGGGGTTCGGATCGTCTTTGAACACCCAAACAGTCGATTGTTGCTTAGTTTTCAGTTCGTACGAATAAACTACTCTAAAGAATTGAGGGGTCAAAATTTCAAATGCTTGAAGTTTTTTAGGGCCGATGGCATTTTAATGAAACTTGGTATACGCATTGTCGAAACATTTATTTAAATGAAATGCTATAAAAATTGGATATCATCTTAACATCTACCACATGATTGAACACTATATTAAGGTGAACCAGAAACTAAACTGAAAACTCATATCAAAAAAATAATATTCAAGAATTCTCAATAAACCCAAACAATACCTAAACCTAATATCGTGCAATGCTTCCTCCAGCTTGAATTACGGCATTACACCTGCGTGACATACTGCGAATCAGTCTGCGTATGTTTTCCTAGGGAATACGTCGCCATTCTCTAATGAGAGCTTGTGCCAGTTCTCCTAGCGTATCTGGTGCGAATACGTTATCCGAGTTGATCCCATAAATGCTCTATGGAGTCTATGGGATTAAGCTCAGGACAAGGACTGAGTGCTGGCCATTCCATAGTGGCTATGTTATTCTCGCCAAGATACTCAGTGACTATTCTAGCCTTATGGGGACAAGCGTTATCCTGCATAAATAAAAAATCTCCCACGGCAAGTGCTTGAGGCGGGACATATTCTTCAAGGACTTCATTAATGTACCTTTCTGCCGTGAGAGAGCCATTTCTGATGACAACAAGTTTAGTGCGGCCGTTTATTGAAATGCCACCCCATACCATTACTGAACCGCCGCCAAAAGCCACGACTTCCTTAACACATGCTGGTAAAAAACGCTCGTTTGGCCTTCTCCACACCCAAACTCTACCATCATTTCTCCATAACTTGAACCTCGACTCGTCTGAAAACATCACTCGACTCTGCTGTCTCAATTGCCAATGTTCATGTTCACGTGCGAAGAACATCTTCCTTTGTTGATGATTTCTGATCAACTTTGGCTTCTTTGCTGGCCGTCTAGATCTCAAATTGACTTGCCGAAGTCGATTTCTTACCGTGTGGACGCTTATCTGAACTTGCCTGGCTCTGGAAAGGTCGATTTGAAGGCCACGAGCGGTTGTCGAACGGCTGCGAAGGGCTTGAAGTCTCAAAAATCGATCGTCTAGTAAGCTTGTTGCTCTGTTGCGACCCTGTCCAGGCCTCCTGGTGACAAGACCAGTCTGTTGGTGCCTCTGCCAGAGCTTCCACACCACAGACTGGCTTACATTGAGTTCTTGAGCAACACTTCGCTGCACTCTACCTTCTTGTAGTAAGGTAACTGCTCTTGACACTACTGGATTCAGGTGTCTTCTCATTGCTCGTTTGACCACGTGGCATCAATATTTTGTGGTTGTATTAAAAAACCGCCGTCTTGCAGTAAGTAAAATCTTATGCAAATACTCAAATTTTCATACAAAACAAACTTATTTATTTACGGTTTCCAAGAAACGCACAGAATCATGTTTTTTTGGAATAACAACCGATTTTGGTCGACCTTCACGAAATTCATCACTGACGGACGCACGATCACGATGAAATTCTGCAAACCAATTGTCAACAGTCATTTCTGATGGTGCTTCATTACCAAAAGTTGAACGAAGCGATTCTAAGCATTATTATGTTGAGTTAGGCCTTTACTAAAATCGTAAAAAATCATCCAACAAAATCCTTCACGAGAAATTTCCATTTTTTTACAAAACTGCTTTTCTTAAACGCCAACAAACTACTCTCCCAATTTCTAAGCTGTTACTGGTTTCACAATAACAAATATCAAACTTTACGAAAATAGTAATGATACATGTCAATAGCGCCACCTAGTGGTCGTTTATAAAAACTTAAAAGGTTGCCTTCGTATACATGTCGAAAATATATTTATGTTTATGGCCTTTGCGTTTGGTTTTTGAATATGGTTTTTCAAAGAAATTATTTCCAAACCATACGTAACTGATAAAATAAAATATTAAATATGTTTACTGATTAAAATTCAGACTTCTTCAAGTGTACATACATGAAGTGATAAAGTTCCGCAGAAATAACGGTGTATTTTTTGGAAAACCCAGAAACACGTAATTTTTTTTTCAAAACACGTAAATATTCGGCTTTTGTTTCTTCACTATGACGTCATCATACATTTTTTAAATGGTAATTTAATTTTTCCTCTTTATTTTCATAGACCTCACTAGTTAAACAGTGTTATAAAAAATGAGTACCCCACATTACAATTTTCTTTAGCAACATACATATAAAATTCAAAAAATTCAGAATTTAGTTTCAATTTAAATAAGAACATTATGAAAACCTTACCCAAATTGTTTGGCCTGCTAATGCAAACTCTTAATTTCACATGAGCCTGTCGAAAGATATCCAGTCGCGTTAAACCAGGTGATCGTGCAGGCCACTCAAACGATCCTCAGTGCCTTAACATATCTCCAAGAAACTGTTGGACTTGTACATCAAAATTGTTGAAACAAAACGCTTGGGAATTCCTAGAGCTGGAGCTAATTCAAAATGCAGAAAATCTATACCGATGACGTGCCATATTTTCATTAAAAAATCCGTATTTTTTAACCTGTATTTGTATTTTTCTCAAAAAAATTGTTCTGTCATAGAGCGGAAACAAAAGCCGATAGAAAATAAAATATACATTAGAAAAAGTCATGTCTAACATGTTTTAGAGTTTTCCCAAAAAACATTAAATATCAAAAGCATGAATTTTGTGCAGTAGGTACTTTATAACCACGCTCTATAACCCTAACACATGTTCATCTGTATGCTTGATGCAAGCGAATTTATACTGAATGTCAGAAACAAACATAACACAATCATATTGGAGAAAAATATGTGATTGTATTAAGCATTAACTTTAAAATTCAAACTCGTGTATTATTCTGATAAGCACTAACGTTTAATTTTTTTAAGCAATAATTATTTCACCGTTAGTTGTTTTATGTTTATTAGGATACAGTAGGTAACCCATTTTCTAGTAAATAAAATTAATTTTCAGAAACCCCCAATGGAACTTTTTTCCGATAAAATATATAGATTTGATGGTTTCCGTACAATACAAAATCGTTATTTAAAAAGTTTTAATAACTCTGTATTTTACTTCCTCTTTTGAGTGCTTTGTTTCTTAAGAGACGTGGCGATCTTCTCTCATATCTCTGTGTTGCGCGTTTAGAGTGCCACAGACATAGAGCACCTATCGCGTAACGTGGGCTCCGAACCACGGGAAGTGGTAACACTTCACCTCCAAAGAAAATTTACTCGACAGAATACCTCGCTGGTTTGCCATTGCCTTGCGAGATAGAACTGCCGTTAAAAATCCGATGTCCCAGTACTGGGAATTGAAAAGTTAAACTACACTCAAATCTAAGGCTTACGAGCTACTACTTAATTTATAATCTATACAGTTGAAAGTAGAAGTTTTCAAAAAATCGTAATGTATTCGGCAAAAGAGCTTTCGGCTGGAATAAGATGCCCTATACGGCTTCCTACAAAATTTGCAAAAATTATCAGAATGTTTTTGTTAAAAAATTCCAATTCAAAATAATGTATAAAATTCTACTGTTTAGATATGTTTATTCTGTTTTTTAATGATGTCCTTGACTTAAATTCTTACTATAGTATTGCCTAAAACCATTTTATCGCCATATATGTTTCAGTTGTTTAATTTTCGATATCCTGCATAATGCAATTACATATTTTAGATCAATTAAATTTGGGAAAGTACAAATTTACAATATTTTTTTCTATGTTTACTGCATTTCGTCCTTGGCTTAAAATTAATTACCCACTATAGTGGGTGCTCATACAACCATTTTACGCAGTCTTTACATCAACTATTTAATTATTTGTCATACAGAATGTAATTACATATTGTAGATCAATTAGACAAAGTTTATTTTACCAATTTTTTGTCAGTATATTTACTCTCTTTCTTGGCCAAGTCCTTGATTTTAAATCAGTCAGACAAGCATTCTTTCGCACTCTATCTTAAATATTTAATTCTTGATGTTATACAAAAAGTACAGCGAGACCCCGTTTAACGCTCAGAATGCGTTCCTAGAAGTTAAAGTGCTAAACGAAACAGCACTAAACTAGGTCGTTTCAACACATAGTAAATAGGAACAGGGGAACACGCGACCGAGAATAAACAGTTTTACTTAAATAAGTTATTTTTATAATAGCTTGCAAAATATAGGTACATAATAGAAAATATTAAAGAAAAAGAGAAAGCGACTGCGGGAAAGACAAGGTCTTGCGCTTTCGTTCTGTTTCTCTGTGTGCATTTAAATTTTATTAGTAGACTAATATACAGGGTGTCCTTTAAATGCCTTAAAAGCTTCAGGTAGAATTTTTCCTTTATGAATGCTTAATACAAATCTTCAAAAAAAAGTAGGTATTTGGAGCTTAGTTTTCTTGTACGAGAGTGTTAAAGTTCATATCTTTAAAACAGAATTTCATGGAAACAATAACGAGAACTTTAATGTTGCACCTATCTGCCGATAAGTGACTGACTGCCACTTGATTATGTAAAGATTAATATTGAGTTGACGCTCTAGTTGCTCTTCTGGAAGTACTGTTAAAAATGATAAATTTCGTAAATACTACATTTGACAACAGTGCAAGGCCATGGTATTGTGATGAAGAGTAGAAAATTTGTTTTTCGACATTTGTCAAAATCTAATCATGTAATGTCGGCCTACTAATTAAATTCTCCATAAATGCAAACGTTGCCAAGTATAATATTCTTTAAGTGTCTCGTGTGAGGAAACTAAGCACTATAGGAAGTTCGTGTTAGTGTTTTTGAGGACTATATTTCTTACAGAAGAGTGCTACCTGAAGCTTTTAAGGTATTTAAAGGACACCCTGTATAAGTGCGATCAGCTGGTCACGGGCCTATTGTTCTTGGGAGCTGCTACACCATGTACGGAGAAAACAAACGCACGGGACAAACATAAAGTTATGCTTTAGAGGAACTACAGCGCTATGCCGAATCATCACCTTTCGCTGATTGGTTCGAGTTCGAGAATAATCGTATTACATGCGAGTGAAGGAAAATACCGCGATAAATTGCCTCAGCGTAAATGTAGCGCTTTTTAGGGGTTCAGAAAACACCGCGTTATAACGAATCAGCGTTAAACGGGGTCTTACTGTAATTATATATTTTAGATCGGCATTGGAAATGTGCAGATTTAGCATAGTTTTTTTAAATATGTTTACTGTATCCAACACTCACTATAGTAGGTAAATTTATACAACAATTATTTCACTATCTTTGCATTTATCTATTGAATTTTTGTATCGTGCGGAATTTAATTGTCTCTCTCGTAATAAACAAGGGATTGGTTTGTTACAACGCCTTCAATTTTCCATCCCTCTCTTCTGGATGCCATATTTCAAATTAATATAAAGTTACATAAAACAGATTAAACATAATTTTTCAATCTAATTCAACTGTAATATTATTTTCGTTGTACTATTTTTTTAAATAGGTGTTATGCTTTAGCAGCAGAAACAGGTTGAACTTAAATGAATATCAATAATAATAATTGGATTAGATTATTCTATCAAGTTCTTCTTCCATTTTATGACGTTAGTATACAATATTGGAATATTAAAAAATCGTAATATGTTCATTATTCGTTTCGGTTTTGCAGCAAAGCTCGATGAAAAGTCCATCGCATAGCGCTAATCTCCAATGTGTTTTGCACTGTAATTCTTTGGGGATTTAACACGTTACAGTTGTGTGCGGTGATGATGATGGCCGTTATTTTTCTCGTTGCATCTTGCTCGGATTTAGTTTTAATACATTTTTCCTGCACACCAGCACGACTTTTGCTAAATACGTGACTTACCACGACCATGCGTTGCGGCACGTTTAATTAATATCCGTTCTCCGGTAATGCTGTTAAAAATCCTCATTATTCGCTTTTTAGATTTCTTTTAAATCTTGCTAGTACAATAAAAACAAACAACGCATTGTAATAATTAGAAGTGCCTCGAAAATCCTGGCAAAAATAATCACCAGCGCATCCGCAACAGTTAAGCTGTAATTATAAAATGAAAAAGCTGGTTTTTGATTACATCATTAGAGTAGTAAGAATAATCATTAGCGGGAGGTTCAATTTTATGTTTAATTAGTCATCAGGTAGAGTAAAGTAATACCAAACTTTTTATGTATTAAAGCAATTTTCTGCATTGTGACTCAAATTATTAAATTCTGTATATTAATCAATAAAATTCTTCTGTATGAAATCATTAATGTGGTATTTGGTATAAGTGTTCCTTACGTCATCTTACGCATTTACATGTGATATATACATCTAAAATGAATGAAACTGAAGAGTCATATGTAAGGATTGTCATTTTTTATAGTAACAGACAGTTGTAACTTGTATTGTAATTTATTTTTAGAGGTGAACAATTCTGATCAAACTTTTCAACAAACAGGTGTCAGAGTAGTTTTGCTTCTGGCAATTAAATTGTAAGGAAGATGTTTCACAAAACTATCCAAAGCGAAAATTCTCCGAGATTGGGAAAATGCTTACAAGAAGTTTGTTATTCAATGATGAAGCACTTGAGAATGCACACTACACATGTTGAGATTAACTCTTCGGCATTATTTGAACTTTTGAAGCTGGAATGTGGTCACACCTTCTAATTTTAATTGTAATAGTGCCATGTCGGGGTTACTTTGATGTTCTGTGACATCACACATACCATTGCCGTAGTGTACATTAAACTGGATTCAATTACCAGTTAAATTACTCTCATCAACACAAAAATCTATTAGCATCTCGTTCTAAATCGGTCGTTGCGAAGAAAATTACACGACATGTACACCTTTCACTTTTTAGCGCAGGATTTATGGATAATGAATAAATATTTCCCATTGTAAAAGCAAACTTTTTAAACATTCACGTTCACACAAATATAGGGTGAAAAGCCGGACAGGAAAGCTCGTCGGATTCGCTCATTTATTTAGGGAAGTGACAGATAAGAAATAGCGCAAAAAAGGTTCTGAAATGTCGTGATTTTTCAGGGGAAAAACCGACAATGTAGCTTTCGCAATGGCTGCATTACATTATTTACCTGGCTTTTATTTCGTTTGTTTAACTGGGAAAACTACATGCATCTAGTCCTTTTTTTTTTAAGTTTTGTCGTTTTACCTTGAAAGCATGAACATGGCATTTGTCTACACGAAAGGGAAATTTTCCTATTTTCTTTGTTCCAGAAGCGATTCTTATGGTTTTATTATTTTCTGAGGCGACATTTTTATCTTTATCTTACCTACCAACAGAAAAATAAGAAACAAAGTGCAACAATGGCTTTAGTTTTATACCAAATTAAAATTTATTAACAATCTCTAAAAGGAAATTAAACCAATACAATGTAGCCTTGATGCTGGATAACGCAAAATAATGTTGTTCACACCAAACTTAAAATTACACTGTTAATTTCCTCGCCGAAGGACCTTCATGGTGTCACTTAAACAGCAAATTAATTTCGTGATTATCTAACCAAAACGCAAATGCACATGTGTAAAATCCAACACAGCGGAAGATGCATTTTAATTAATTTAAATTACAGCGCCCACTTGACCGAATGGTTGGTTGTAACGCATTACGTAATCTTTAACTTCATATTTGTGCTAATTTATTGTTCGGAAAAAAATCCGCTCGTGTCCATGTTTGTTCCATTTTTATAAAGAAAAGAGGTGGGATGTAGTTTCGCCTTGTACAAACGAAAAAAGGTCACGCATTGCTAAAATTCACATATTTTCAATTTACTGTTACTTTAAATTCGACAGTTTAGTAAAAGACATGAGAATTCGAAATTCTTTTGAGAAAAAACCAACCCGTGGATTTAAGTAGATGTTGGTGGATAAAAATAACGTTCTTCCGGAAGATCGTTCCAGGAAGGTTTTTATAAGCATATTCCATAAATTGATGGCTTTTTTCGCAATTGTCACTTTTACATGGAGTAATTTTTATTAAATCAATTCCAACTGATTTACCTTTGTGAGTTATAGCTTTCAAAATGAATTCAAGGTTTTTTTGCACGTTTAAAAGTACAAGCTGATTTCAATATACAGTATACTTACTTATCGTGTAACCCCTTGACTTTTCAGAGTAGACAACACACATTCCATTTCATAAGTAATTTTGCTATTAATATGGTACTTCGAGGAAATGTTCAGCCGTGGAAATGTCATTGTACGTTTAAAGTAGCTATGTACTAACAATATATACAGTGTGGCCATTTTATCTGGTAACAAGTAGGTAGGCTACACCTCTCACATGTGTGAAATGCACAGTTAACTTTCCTTTTAAACTATAAATTTTTTACGTTAGATGTCCTTTGTATAACGTGTGTAGCCTACCTGCCTGTTACAAGCTAAATTAACTACCCTGTATACATATATTTCTGAAGAATATGGGCATGATTGTTATTATAGGCACCGGTAGAGTATGTATTGATGCAGTAGCGAGATTGTGCGAACGTACTATACTACTACAAAACAGCGTGTATAGCCTATATGCCTGTTACAAGACAAAGTAATCACCCTGTATATATATATATATACATATATATTTTCAAAGAAACTGGGCATGATTCTTATACGAACGTACTATACTACCATAAAACTGGAAATTTCTGTCATTGTCGTTCAACTCGATCGTTGAGAGCGTCATCTGTCGGCTAGCGGTGATAAGTAAAAGACATTATAGAGAAAATTTAATAAATATTAGTATAGAACCTGTGAATGGCTACAAGAATGACTTATTGTCAAATTTAAATTTAAAATTTCTATCATTACCCTATTACTACAACCACACCAGCGCCTCCTGTTAGCTTGCAGTGGTATGCAAAAGACATATTACTGAGAATATCAAACAAATTGCATTATTGTAGGTCGCGTACATGGTTAGTAATACAAGAACGATTTATTGTGAAATAAGCATATTACTTGAACGACGATTTCATAACCACCTACTGGCCTGCGGTGGTAACTAAAAGACATATTGAAAAATTCAAGCAATTTGCGTTATTGTAGGATGTGTAGAAGCTTACAAGAACTATTTAAGGTCAAATTTATGTGCAAAACCTTCTCTCGTCAGCATATTCCTTGAACGGCTACAGCATAATAAGCGCCACCTATGGGCTTGCGGTGATCACTAAAGGACATGCTACTGAAAAATTCAAGCAAATAGCGTTACTATAGGATGTGTAAATGGTTATAAGAATGATTTATTGTCAGATTTATGTGCAAAAGCTTGTCGCGTCAGCATATTCTTTGGACGGTGACAATAGAATAAGCGCCACCTGTGGGAATGCGGTGGTAACTAAAAGACATATAACTGAAAAATTCAAGCAAAATGCGTTACAACAGGATGTGTAAATGATTATTACAATGATTTATTGTCAGATTTATGTGTAAAACCTTCTCTCGTCAGCATATTCCTTGAACGGCGACAGCATAATAAGCGCCAACCATGGGCTTGCGGTGATAACTAAAAGACATATTACTGAAAAATTCAAGCAAAATGCGCTACTATAGGATGTGTAAATGGTTATAACATTGATTTATTGTCAGATTTATGTGTAAAACCTTCTCTCAGCATATTCCTTAATCAGTGAGAGCAGCGCGAGCGCCACCTATTGGTTTGCGAGAATAACTAAAACACATATTCTTGAAAAACTCAAGCAAATTGCGATACTAAAAGACAAATATATGATTACAAAAACGATTTATTGTCAGATTTATGTGCAGGAGCTTCTCTCGTCAGCATATTTCTTGATAGCGGCATAAGTGCCACCTGTTGGCTTGTGGCGATAACTAAACGACGTATTATTGAGAAATTCAAAGAAATTGCATTCCTGTAGGACGTGTATATAGTGTAGTTTTGTATGTTCCCTGGTTCTAAAAACAGTTTGTTGTCAGTTTAATTACAAAAGAATTATTAGAACAATGCTAGTTCTAGAGGAATGCAATTTATTTGATTATGTAAATAAAACAGCAACGGAATGCAAATATTCTCTAATATTTAAACCTTATAACAAAGTAGCGATAAAATAAACTCTAAATATTTTCCTTCAGATTGCATAAATATAAAAATATGTAACTTTGTTAAACGTCTTTTGATACTACTTCAAGCGAATCTTCGGACCCTGTGTTGTAGTATTATTTATATGATTAAACAATTTCCGGGAAGGTCCAACTTCAGGAAAAATTCTACAGAAATATGTAATTTTTAAAATTGTACTATTTATACTTTACGTAACAATTTTCTGTTGCAGTCAGGTTTTGGAATTAAAATGCAATTTTTTATACAAATTCTCAGAATTTTTCTTATAAAAACATTATCTAAATCGCTCTGTTGAGTTCTGTAATTCATTATCAAATTTCAATGAGGTAGAAAATTAAACAAAATCACGTTTTACGATGTACATAACATTCTTATATTTTGGTACTTTTAAAAATCCAGAAAGATATTGTCTCTGTGTAATGTTTCTACTTTCTAATTGTTAGATCCAGAAACACTTGCTCTTTTACTCGTCTTAAACACGCGTCGGCGTAAATGTATGATAAAACATAATCCAGTTTTTGACACTCGCTTAACAACAGCGGCAGCGGTTATATTATCATCTCAAATCACCAGAGGGTTCTGGTATACGCGCCGTTAAAAATTATATGTTTTTTCATATTGTAATAGTAACGCATTTGCTACTTAACGTTTCCCAAACACAAGAGGTTCTTATAATACATTCAGAAGACACTGATTTTTTAATTTATACTTATAGTCTAATGGTAAATCTATATTTAGGAAGCACTGTGTATTGCCTATTGTAACGAATTAAGAAGTTACACCTTATGATCTTATCTATTTAGTATCTACAGTCGATATTTTTTACTTTTTCACGATTGTACTGCAATTTTCATAGCAATTCTAGGTGATATTAAAGCTAGAATTGGTTCTGTCTTTTGACAATACAAATGTTTGGTTAGAATTACACAGACCTTTTGAAGTGTATTTTCAGAAAGAAGAAAAAAGCTACCCTGAATATATTCCTTGCAACGGCAGAAGAAACATTAGTAACTACCTTAGATGAACAACATAACTCAACAGCCAAATAACTAACGAAATTAAACGGATGTTCCATCTACAACTGACCTAATTTTATTCCAACAAAAAATATTTCTTAATGAAACTATATCACTTTGAGCCCTGCCAACATTATTTATGTCTTAAATTTTGATGCATTTAAATTATTCAAGCTAAATGTCAAATTAAGATTTGTTAGTCTAACGCTTAAATAGAAAAAATATAACGCATTATATAATTAACTATGTGTCACTCGGCAATTGAAATTTTTATGCAATTATTTCAAAGTTAAATAGAGACCATTGTATTTTAATGGGTCATTTTACAGACCCATACACAATTAGCACATCCAATACTATGCACTGAGCCATTAAGTGTTAAACCAATTTTAGCTTTGTTCGAACACATTGAGTTCGGTTTCTTTGTTTGGTTCAGTTACAGCTCTCGTTTTAAGTTTGTTACTCAATAAATACAGGCCGTTTCTGATGCATACAAATAGTTTGATAGGATAATCGGGGCGTTTGCAGTTGTGGCACGTTTTTATTGCAAATCAAGGAGGGCCCTGCATTCCCGATTTTTTCCTGATACAAACGATATTTAAATCTGTTTCACCTTTCAAGTAGGAATAAAATTAGATCGATCCCTTATAATTTCCTTTAATATCCGGTAGTTTCATTTAGCTTCGTCTTTTCTTCCATAATAACCAAGCGAATTTCCAATTTAGCCCAACAAAGAACGCCGAATCGAAATTAAATAATTATGCACTTGTCATTGTTCTCTTGTATTAAATGTAAGCTATTTTAATACACGATTCTTCAGTTAATTATTATCGGTTTATTATTATTGAACTTTGCTACAATAATTATGTTTTTACAAAGTCTTCGAATACGAAACTTCTGCCTTAGTTTACCGTTACATTCAAATAAAGGAAAGTGTCGACCAGTAGGTGTTGCGCTCTCAAGTTGAACCATGGGCTGCTAAGAGTAAAATCAAAACTATGCAGTTGTAATCTTCTTGTTTGTAATATCACGAAATTTCTGTGCCCACTTTACATTCAGGTGTTTAGTGTCAAAGCCGTACTGCACTGGAATTTGCTATATTGCGTTAGTAATGTGATAAAGAGGTGTTTTGCCTTTAGTAGTCGTCTTACTAAAGGGTTCAAACCCCTTTTAAAGCTGAAACTACATAGACCTGTTTTTTCTGGCAGAAAAGCGTCTATTTTTCCTCATTTCCATTTTTTTTTCTATTGTTTGATGATGCCGATACCTAGCAAAAGAAGCGCCGTTCAGGAGTATCATATTTTCATTATAAAGGAATTCTTGTCAAACAGCGTTACCTAAAGAGTTGGTAAAACAACGCTCGGCCCTACATACATCGTAATAAAGTAGAAAAAGAAATATTTTTCCTTCCTCCATTTTGCATAAATAATCGTCTAGTGGTAACATAATAATTAGTCAGGCTCGTAGCCTTGAGTGGGGTAAACTTGGTTTGCCCTGCTATGGTCTTGTTTCATGAGAACACTAGAATTCTCTGGAAATAGAAGTTCTGTTGGTAATAAGAAACTATTAGGTGGTTTGGAATCCATCTAAAACCTCAGATTCTGTTTTGCCTCTACGCTGAGCTGCGTTACTTGTGTGGCATATTTTGCAAACGTTAAATCCCCTGTCAGATAATTATATAATTTCACGCTGGTTAAAATGTAAAATCGTAGTGTTTTCTATTAGAATTCCTGTTTAATATAGGCAACCCATATTACGGTCTGATATTTACTTTTACTCGAGTATCTGTATTATTTAAAAAGCATAGTAAACTTTTTTAAATAAGTAATTAAAGATTTTAGTGCAAAATTTGGTTAGTGTTAACTCACGCGTCAGGGTCACGTTTATAATTTCATGCGTGCTGGAAAATAAATTCATAGTATTTTTCAAATATTACCGTTTAACATAGGCAACCCATATTGCATGTGACTTTTTACAATTATTCCAGCAGTTTGCAGTGATATTACTTTAAAAACAGCAAACTTATTTTTTTTTAAGAAATATGCCGAATTAAAGATTTTTGTGAAATATTTTATCGTGCAATTACCTGCTCGATCACTTTTATTATTTCATGCTTGCTAAAAAGTGAATTCATAGGATTATTCTAATAGAATTCTGTTTAACTTAGGCAACCCATGATTGCGGTCTCATTTCTACATTATATGGAGCATCTGTATTAGTTCAAAAATCATGGAAAACAGGTTTTATAAATAAGAAATTAGTTGAAATGAAAGATATTACATAAATTTTAATTACAATTTCTTAATTCAAATTCAAACGGATACAATTTCTTAATCATAATATTTATTTCTTGCTCAGAATGGAATGTTTGCCATTCTTCCGGTAGGGTTATTCGAAGTTCGTGGAAATTGAACATTAAACGTTTGAGTACCACATTCTATTAGCCGGCCTCGGTGGTCTAGTGATTAACGCATTTGCCTGTAGACCCAAAGGTCGAACCTGGCCGAGGTCGGTGAGATTTTTCTAGCAGGGAAAAATCTGAAAGTGCGCCTTTTGTAAGAAGTAAAACCGTAGGTCCCGTGCCATTGCCATGTGTGAGACACGTTAAAAATCACTACTGGAGTTAGTTAAGGTGTACAATGGGCTAAATGTGGCCTAAGTGCATAGAGTTGCTTGGAAAACCGCGTCCTAGGTCTCGCTCTTTCAAATCAACAATCAACCACGTTCTATTCCAAAAATGGAAAGTTTGCCTAAAAACATACCAACTTGTCAAATGTCATTTGCAACTTGCATCAGCGTCACTAGTATGCAACTAAACATGTTCTACCATTTTTGCCGGTGCTTTCAAGAGATGTCTTTACTTGTTTCCAGCTGATTGTTGTAGCAAGAAAATGAGCTTGGTATTCCGTTTTGTTGGATGCATTCGTAATCAAGGATAAAATAATTGTAAAAACATGCTGCAAGCAGAGATCCATCTTAGCCGCTTCAATATTAATGAAAATGACGCCACTTTCTAATTCCGCTTTGATGACGCTGATACACTTATAAGCCACAATCATCAATTGAATTTGTTACCATTTCATTACAGCATCTTGCAATAGTCTACTGACTAATCGTAAACTACTTACAATCTCATGTATTTCCTTCAAAGTTCCGACATGCTGTAGTGGAACATCCTTCACGTACTTTGGTATCCTAAACATTCTTTCGTTAACGATCACAAACTCAATGAGTCGATAAAAATCGCTGGTCATGAATACTGAACCTCCACAATGCAATATATAAATTTAGTTCATCACAAACTGCGTCTGGATCTCAAACCATGGGTACCTTCTTCTTCTGTGTATAGGCCAATGGCCTGTTAACTAGCTACAATGGAGCAGGTTCTATGAGCCTGGGCAGACCGCTAACCTAACCCGTCGAACAGAGAAGAGAAGTTCCACTACAAGGTTTACGATTCTCAAAGATGTTCGTATGACAACCGGGACCGACGGTTTTTCGTGCCCTCCGAAGCACGACCGGTTGCATATGCCACTATATTCGTCCACCCATCCGAGTACTGACCAGCGCGGATTGTGCTAGACTGCGAATACCGTTTGACCGCCGTCCGCAGTGCTCCGCTATGCAACCGATTTACAAATCTCCTGAGATGTTTTGAGTCGGTCCTGTTCGTTCTTCGAAGTTAAAGAGTGGCGACCTCTGTCGTAAAGTGCTTTTTTACCAACATTTATACTTCCTAATACTCACAATTTTCAGTAGACCTAACATAGTCTCTCTATTGTTTTGGAACCTTTCTCAAGAACATGTACCACATTCTATCAATCCCTAGACCATCAGTTTCTCACTGTTGTCATTTCATATTCGGATTATGCCTACGTATTGCAGAATGTGTTAGATGGTTGGTGTAAATAACCATTCTCGTAGTTTTAGTGTGTAATAATTAATCGCTATCATACAATTCTTAACAGTCGTCGTCTACGTTGTACATTGAATGCTTGGTCGCCTGCATTGGAAGAACTAAAATTTAGGTATTGTTCGAGACTTCCGCGATATTACGAACTTTCAACGCTATCGTAAATTTTCGGCTTGGACCGCATCATCATTGGAGGTTACACTCAGCAAAGTCAGGAGTATTGATTACTGTTTGTGAACCAGTACTCTGAAGACTCTAAAGATGCAAGTCGCAATGTCTTGCGAAACGTTCACACACAGCTACTAGTACCTAATCCTAATTTTGTCGAGTGTGACCCACTGTGATCTCCAAGTGACGGCCGGTCCAACTGTTGACAACTAAGACTTGTTACCAATTTAATTTTTGTAACATTGCTAGGAATAATTTTACAGTCTTACTACTTATTTACTTTGTAACCCACGTATACATTTTTTTCATAACCAACAAGTGCATGATTTGGCCTCGTACCTGGATTGCATATCGGTCGTACTTCTAGTCATCTTGGTTTTATGTGTATTATGTTTTGATAAATGAATTGCAAAGAAGTTGTACAATTATTTGTGTAGTACTGTGGACCATATTTCCATGATAATCTGTTAGAAGGAGATATAGTCAGGGATACAATATTATAAAATAACTTTCAGCTACTTAAGAGTTTACAATATCTTGTATTATAACAACCATATAAAAATTAATGTTTACGTTTACTACGTATTAATACATTGCAACAGTAAACGTTACAAAAGACATATCCAGTTAAATACAGATAAAAATGGCAAATTAATTATTAAAGCATTTAAAAGAAGCAATTTTAAATTGTTTCACTGCACATAGCAAAACCAGCCAGGTTTCTCCCTAGGCGCTCTGTTAATTTTGTACAACTATATCCTAAATAAGCTTCAGAAATGTTCATGAAGTGCATCTGTTTATTCGCTCTTTCAAATACAGATGTCTCTGCAAAATCCACTTTAAATTATAATTTAAAAAAATACATAAGTTACTCACAATATTCTACAATAACAATGGATTCAATCAAACTTTTTTTTTCCAGAATTGCAATCATGTAGATCAGGACAGTTTAGATGTGATGATGGTCACTGTATAGAAGGATACCATAGATGCGATGGACGCCCTGACTGTCGTAGTGGAGAAGATGAAAGGGATTGTCCTGGTAAAGGTAAATTTCGGAGACATTTTGCCGCTTTGAGGTTCCAAATAAATGCATATATGTAACAAAGTTAAATAAGTTATACATGCTTTTTGATGCTTTGGAATGAAAAGTGTATGTTCATGGAGTATTATTTTGCAAGTTGATGCTTACATTTGCACTGAAGTTGTAGATGAATTCGTTTGTACGAAATGTTGAAAGTGGACAAAGTAAAACAAATAATGTTTGCCTTGTGAAATGCTTGGCCTGCCTTAATTTTTACAGTTACAAATGTTTCAGGAGTTAATACTAAGTAGTTGTTTGGTTGCTAAATTAGTAATAGGTATTATAATGTATGTACCGCTAACAATATTACATAATGCATGTTTACATAACGCAGAAAGGTGTGATCCTGACCGGGAGTTCACGTGCGGCAATGGAAAATGTATACCGAGATCTTCACAATGTAACAGAAAATATGACTGTGAGGATCAGTCAGACGAACGAAACTGTCGTAAGTTTTTCGCTGAGTCTTCTTACAAATGTGGCGTCCCATTTCTGGTTTCATCTATTGCAACATGTCTTCATTTTCACTTCTGTTTCCATTTCACTCTTTTCTTTTATCAATGTGCTGCACTTACACAGCTAGACTCTGCTCTAAGGATTTCCATTGTGTTCATAATGAATCAATTATTTTCACTTCCTTCATATTGGTGTTCCTTTTCGCATTATGGTATTAACCACTTCATATTGGTCGCCTACATTTCATCTCAACCGTTTTGCAATGTCTTTGTGTGTTTATTAACCAATCTCTCTTCTTACTGAGAACAAGAACAGTACCCTATAAAGTGTTTATTTGCAGCCTGTAAACCGAACGACTTCCACTGTGCAAATGGCTTCTGTATACCTCCAGCACAAAAATGCGATGGAACACGTCATTGCCAGGATGGTTCAGATGAACTTAATTGCACTAGTAGGCATCTTTTTCTGCTTTTTTATTATTTTGTTATTGTTTATTGCGGTTTTGGAGACTGTACAGTAAACGCAGTTGTGGTGTAAGTAGTTAAAATTGCAATTTGAAAGTGGTGGTAGTTTGCGTAGAGGTGTTGGACGATGTATTATGGTAGATGCAGCATGACTCTGATATGGGGCATGAGGTTTTATTAAAAACCACATTGTAGTTCTGCAAAAGTAAGAACTTGAATATTGTTCAATATTTAGAAGGTATTTGATTCAATGTTGTCCGCGAGGCTCAATGAGTTTAAGTGAACGAGGGGTAACTACTAGACAAAAAATAATTCAAGTAATAATGCTAAAGTTTTCGGATTGTTCATGAACTTTCCCGTACTATAAGTATAAGGAAAATAATGATTTTAGGAGTACTTCGAATTGAATATTAAAAAAACTATCCAAAATGTCGTTTTTAAAAATGCCCCTTTTTGTGTATATGGATGTGTATGTAGTACCTACAGTGTGACTGTAAATGATTGAGGACAGTTTGAATTTACCGCCACAAATTTTAGTGTATTTCACATGTTGGTTGTGGCTATATCCAAATACTTTAATATATTAATACAGGAAACTCATATACGTTTAGTATGATGAAATGCGAGACATTGATAGTGGCGTCATCTAAGCAGTTCGGTGGGCAAGTTTCAGTAAATTTGGATAATAAATTTACAGATTACTGTTTTAAATTCATTTTAATAGTTAAAAACCTAACCCTACAAAATGTTATAAACTTATTAAACTTACAATGTAAAGTAAAATATCATAATTATCAAATATTATTAACTAAATAAGTGTTTTGCTATAAGAAAGTAAATGGCATTTGCTTTAAATGTGCCACAAATGTTTTCGACAGCTGCCAAATTCAAATCTTAGTGACCCACCAAGCCGCATGGAGCGCTGCAGTCAGTGTCACGAGATTTTCGGTGAAGTTTCCTGTATTAAAATATTAAAGTATTTGCTAAAAGTGACTAGGATATTCTTTTTTCTCAATAACCACCAACGATATTTATTTACCCCAATTGCTTTTGTGTGAGACCTTTTACCTTTTACCTAAAACAACTAATATTTAAAAAGATGACAGTGCAGAGAACAATATTCCAAACACTATTTCACACAAAACTTTGTAATTAAAAAAATGATGTTACTTGCGATTTAAAAAAAAAATCTTCAAGGTGTTTTTGATTGCGTCTGTATATAGGACGAACTGGTAAATACAGTTTGTCCAAACATAATTTAAATTTTCCTGTAACATAGATTACAACATGTAATTTGTGGTTTTAATAGAAAATGTTCGTTTTGGAGGTTTAGGATCCGAAATAGTATTTCAAAAAAATGTTGATCCATGGATATGCATGTGTTTGTATTAAATATGTGTTTCTAAACATTTCTGAGATATTTTTCATGTGCATATTTGTTGGGTTAAAATACTTTTAATTAAGTCAAAATACCGCTCAGATATTTATCGTTGATCACATCAATTGCTATTTTTAATTTGATAAAAAGCAATGAAAAAAAAATAATAAAACAGCCTTCCATCATAGCCTAAGCCCTCTAGTAATAGCTTCTCTTTAATTGCCAATTACTTCTTTTCAGTTCTATTGCAATAGAATACAAAGAGGAAGAGGTAGTAGGTGGTGTGACTGGTAGGAAATACGTAGGTACCGATTATGCCTTCGATAATGGAACAAAGTATCCAGATCAAGCGTGCTTCCAAGGTGATAATATTGTACCAAGTGGTACTAGGGACATAGCAAATTGCAGGTTAGTTGTCCACCTGCAAAGGTAATCGAAACAATTCTAACTTCCATGTTTCAGGTTTGGTGTTCCAATTTACATTTCGTATCCACATTTTTATTTAGCAGATCCAAGCTACCGACAATCTGTTAAAGGAATGCGTCCCAATAAAACTGAACATGAAATGTTTGTCGCAATAGAACCGAACACCGGCATTCCGTTAGACGCACGGGCTCAAATGCAAATCAGTCTTTTTATTGAACCTATTAAATACATGAGGTAAGTTTAGTTATGGTAGTCTTTATGGCTTGTAATTTTACCAAGCTTGTTTTACAGCATGTTCGACAATGTTAAACCAACATACATGCCAATGTTGTGGTTCCGCCAATCGGCCGTACTCACTGAAAAGTACACGAGTATGGTGAAAGTGCTCTTAGCTTTAAATAATGTGGGAGTGTATGTCGGATGGGCAGCCTTTAGTATTGGTATCATTTTTGCCTTAGTTGGAATATACATAATTTACCGGAAAGACTGGAAAGACAGAGAAGCAGAACATCTGCTTACAGAAGAAGAGGCAGAGTAGCTTGATTGAGAGAATTAAATTTACTTTTAGTAATGCTGCTAAATAAATTATGTGATGCGTTCACTTAGACTGTTTGTATATAATTTGTTTTGTAATTTTTGTCGAGTGATACAGAGTCCACTTATTTTTTGCAGAATTTGCAGTAACATGATTTGTGGATGTTTTTGTTGTGTAAGTAAAAATTTCATTTCATTCTCAAATGAAGTTAGAATATTGATGTACATTCGGAGAGAGCTATTGAAAATACCATCACAGTAAAATCTTAAATTGCTGTTGGTGGACACAATAGTATATTGAAGAACTAGTTTCATAAGGCCTTTTCTTAACGCACGAGTCCAAGTTTGAAAAACGAGACGCGAAGCGTCGAGTTTTTCAACGGACGAGTGCGACAAGTGGTCTTATGAAACGTGTTCTTTATACTATTTTTTCTATTGAGGAAGTTTAAGAATATTTTAAATAAATTTATGTAGAAAATTTTACGTCAAATCGATTACTAGGGAG
>JABXWE010012555.1:0-33162 GCA_014611495.1 Limonius californicus
GTGACCTGAAGCCACTGTTTATTTTGTATAAATAATATACAGACGTTCATTTTATGGTATTATTTCTGTAAACTTGCGCAACTGGGCCTCGCAGTTATTGAAACCAATTAAATGTAGCGATGGCACCAGCGGCGTAGAGTTCTGTGCGAACGTTCGAAATTATTGCTGTTTGTGTTTTACGTTATAAAGTTTCCTATCGTTGATATATATATTTTGGTGTGTTCTGTGCCATATTTGACAGTTCATTATATGTGTGTTAAAATTCCGCATGTCTTTTATTACTGTGTTTTGAAATAACTGTGTAAGGATTTTGCAAGCTTTAAGATCTAGGTGAAGGCACAATTAAAGGTAGGTTCCATTCACGTGAGCTGCTGGTTTCTCGACCTTCCGCGAGGACCTACATAACCAGCTGGATTTTGGAAGGTGGCGCCCACTTATTCTGACTCGCCCTGTACACAACTTGAAGCATTTTCTCTATAAGCAAATTTTACGAACCCTCCCTACTCCTCTGAGCAAGCCGCTGGCCTTTACCATCTTTTTTTTGTTTGCGGGTCCAAGAAAAGCGCGTTTGGCCGTACCGAAAATTTCTTAGCACGCCAACGTGCGATTTTCTCTGTCCCATAATTCTCGTAGCGAGAATTGGCCCGTAACATCTGATGAAGCTTCTTTCACACGAGATGGTATCAATAATTATCATAATTGTCATGAATGGGCTAGAGAAAATCCTCATTTAAGAAGACACTCGCATTTTCAACATAGATTTTAGTGTTAATATGATAGCTGGTATTTATTCTTAATGATCGTCCGATTGGACCATTTGAACTACCACGCCGTTTGAATGGTGCGAATTACGAATATTTTCTAGAAAACTATTTACTCTTATTACTGGAAGACGTGCCATTAAATATTAGATGTGCTATGCGGTTTTAACACGATGGGGCATTAGCACATCAATGTCTTCGTATTAGCGCTTGGTTTAACACACATTTTCCGGGAAGAAGGATTGGAGTAGGAGGACCCGTAGTACGGCCACCGCGTTCGCCGAACCTGAGTACATTAGATTTTTATCCTTGGGGTCACATGAAACAGATTCTTTATGCAATTGAAGTGCACACAGTAGAAAATTTACGCCAAAGAATACAGCAGGCTGCCGATATTATTAGGAATAACCTAGCTACCATACTAAGAACGCAGCGATTTCTTCTGCAACGTGCAGCTTTGGGTATCGAACACAATGGAGATAGTTTTAAACATTTCTTGTAAATAAAATAATAAAAATGTATTAAAAAAGATTTATTTCATACAATTCGTTGAACTAAAATTTTAGCCACATAAATTATGAAATAAAAAATATCTCGTTAATGGTTACGTTTAGGATATAATATGTTTATATGGACTTTTCGGCTATAAATAAGTGCTGAAATATTGCCGGTACGTTTTGGGACACCCTGTATATCAACGTCAAAGTCACTTATAAACACTTATGACGTCACCTGGTTAGTGGGCACATACAACCAGCAAGGAGACAACCAGAATTACATTTAATTGTTGTTATGTCAACAAACCGACGAATGTATGACGTTAAAATACTTGTATCGCACAATGGATAATTTGCATCGCTAAACTATGTTTCTGTTGTGATATAATACCACTCGATCAGGATTTCTGTCTAAAAAAGCGTACCAACCAGACTCGATTAGGAAAAATTTCCATAACTAAATAATGCTCTTAATTTTCGACAAAGTTTTTATAGCAATATATTCCTGAAACTAGTCGCTTTTTAATGAATACAATTTAAGGAAAGCAGTGTGGTTAATACAATAACATCCTTGGCGATAATCAAGCCCCGAGTGCTAGCAGCAAACAGGCGAGGAAAATTAGAAAAGGCCCCGGCGGATCTAATTTCCTTCTCGTATTATTCTTTTTCGCAGCGTATCCATAAATCGGTTTTTCGGAAAATCCGTCTGGAAGAGGTCTAAAGTGCGCTGACCGTTGGTGACCCGGCTATGACAGCTTTTGCATCGGCCGCGGTCGAATCAATGGCCACGGTTCAATCAAAAGGACCCTCAAGCTGAAATCTGAATTATTCGTCCCGGTTCACAACGACGTCGTTAATACTGGAACCGCCTCCTCCTCTATGGTCGAACCGCAATCGTTGCACAAAGGTTCCTCAAGCGAAATGTTCGTTATGCTGGCCACAATATAAATACTGGGCTCTGATCAAAGACAGCTTACTACCACAATAAAGATATTAGGGAACGATGAAAAGAATTCAGGTTCGCCCGATCTTAGACAGCCACTTTAGTCCCGTAATCCACGTGAATTGAAATATAATGAGTATTTTACAGAAAACTACATCGTTTTTGAAACATTTCGAGCAATCCAGTCATTATCGATACCTTTTATTGCTTCTGGAGTATAGAAAATGGTCGCTTCTAGTAAAGAAGCAGCAAAACGAGTCCCCACAAATGAATCCGTTTGCTATGTACAGCATCCAGAAAATAGTTTTTCAGCAAAAATACTACGTATTTTAAAAAATCTCTCGTTATTTTATCCTATTTTTAGCGATAATGGTGAGGCTGTACACCCCATAGAAGGGTTTGTCCTGCAAGGCGGAAGGTCAGAGCCCCCAATCCTTGCTCTGCCAAAGTAATGACACGTGGTGATGTGGTGAGCACCACACATTAGCCAACCGCATTACCTCGTGTTCATTTGAACGCAGGTGTCCAATTATTTAAAGCGACTGGATAAGCCGTCCGCTAGGTATCGAGTCGGGGATTTGAACTCCCGACCTTCTGCACCGAATCAAATGCAATATAACCTCAAATACTTTTAAGTAAAGGAGGTATACATACATACATATAAAATATCATAAGCAAAAGAATTGTGATTGGATAGATTACAAAATTGTAACACTAAACCATCATATTTGTATTAATAAACAAGTTCACTTTTAACACGTATTAAAAGTTTATAAACAGTGGAACAAATTCAAATAAAGTAAACTTACCCCCATGTGCATACATTTGCATACACTCATTTTAATATTTCGGTTTATTTACTGGTAATTCAAGCAGCGCAATGAGGCCGCATAGACGAGTATATTTAATTAATACATTAGCATTTCTTCAAAAGTTGTGAGTAACTTAAATCACGAGCGTAGGCAGTTGGAATTTTTTTGCTAAGGTCATTATGTGTTGCCTAAAATATGGTTTTATTGATATTGAAAACAATATAGAAGACTTGAACACAACAAGCAAGAGAAAACAAACAAAAATTACCGATTTCTTTTCGAGGTAAGTCGGCTGAAATGTATTTTTATGTTTTATAATTTCAGTCATTGTTCCTGTAGTAACTAAACTCAATTATGCACTTAAAAGTCAATAAAAATTTGTTTAACCGCTTTTATCATTATTATAATGAACATCGGAAATAACGAACTAGTTTTGTCCCTTGAGGTTCGTTATAAGCGAAGTCTACTGTCTACAAGAATTTTGGGCTTTTGTAATAATGACAGTTTTTGCAATGGTGTACAACGTCCAAATGCTAAATTGTACCATAAACAATTATATTTAACAAACAATTAAATGATTTATTTACATCGGAGTGCTCCCTTCTACGAAAACCATTTGCCAAATTAAGTTTTAAGAATACAATTATTAGAAAATAAGATTATGAAGTTACCAGTCATGTGTCCATCTTTTCGTGCAAAATATCACTCTTCCAAAGCATATAACAGGTAAGTTTGAAAGATTCATATTAGTGATGGGCGCAACTGAAATGACATAATTCGAAATATTTGATTATGCATATATCTCGAGATATCTGGAGATGCGAGTAATTCATTCAAATTATAGAAACCTCCCGAATACGTTCGTAGCGATGCTCATAATGAAATAATTCGAAATATTCAATTATGCATATATCTAGATATATTTCGAGATGCGAGAAATCTATTCGGATGATAAAAACTGTTCGAATACGTTCGTAACGACCCGGGCATCTCGAATGATATAATTCGAAATATTCGATTATGCATATATCTCGCGATATGAGTAATTCATTCGAAATATTCTATTATGCATATCTTTCAAGATATCTCGAGATGCGAGTAATTCATTCGAATGATAAAACTTCTCGAATACGTTCGTAGCGGCGCGCGCATCTCGAATGAAATAATTCGAAATATTCGATTATGCATACATCTCGAGATACGAGTAATTCATTTGAAATATTCGATTATGCATATATCTCCACATATCTTGGATGATAATAACTACTCGAATACGTTCGTAGCGGCGCGCGCATCTCGAATGATATAATTCGAAATATTCGATTATGCATATATCTCAAGATGCGAGTAATTCATTCGATTGATAAAGCTTCTCGAATACATTTGTAGCGACGCGCGCATCTAGGATGAAATAATTCGATTACGCATATATCTCGAGGTATGAGTAATACCCTCGAAATACTCGATTCTGCGCACATTCGTCGCCCGTTCACGTACGATCAGGAGAGTTAAGGCAGCGTGGTCTCCGGTCAGTACTTGGATGGGTGACCCGAAGGTAGCGTTAACGCGGCGCCTCTCTCCCACGAGGATTGATCACTATAGGAGAGTAGATTAATAACCCCTCTTATGGGGGAGGCGCTTGCCCAACAATGGGATGTTGCGGGCTAATAATAAATAAATACTGGATTATGCAGATATCTAGAGATGCGAGTAATTCATTAAAATGGTAGGTGTTCTCAAATACGTTCATAACGACGCGCGCACCTTGGATAAAATAATTCGAAATATTCGATTATGTATATATCTCAAGATAATAGTATTCATTCGAAATACTCGATTATGCATATATCTCGAGCTTTCTCGAGATGGGAGTAATTCATTCGAATGATAAAGCTTCTCGAATACATTCGTACCGGCGCGCATCTCGAATGAAATAATTCGAAATATTCGATTATGCATATATCTCAACATATCTCGGATGATAATAACTACTCGAATACGTTCGTACGTTCTCGAGATATCTCGAGGTGCGAGTAATTCATTAAAATGATAAAACTTCTCAAGTACGTTCATAACGACGCGCGCATCGAACAAAATAATTCGAAATATTCGATTATGCATATATCTCGAGATACTAGTAATTCATTCGAAATATTCGATTATGCATATATATCAACATATCTAGAGATGCGAGGAACCAGTCGGATGATAAAAACTTCTCGAATACGGTCGTAGCGACGAGCGCATCTTGAATAAAGTAATTCGAAATATTCGATTATGCATATATCTCGAGATACTAGTAATCCATTCCGAATATTCGATTATGCATATATCTCGAGACACCTCGAGTTGCGAGTAATTCATTAAAATGATACAACTTCTCAAATACGTTCATAACGACGCGCGCATCGAATAAAATAATTCGAAATATTCGATTATGCATATATCTCGAGATACTAGTAATTCATTCGAAATATTAGTTTATGCATATATCTCGAGTTGCTAATAAATCATTCGAATGATAAAAGCTTCTCGAATACGTTCGTTTAGTAGCGCGCGCATCTCGAATGAACAAATCGAAATGTTTGACTTGTTTTGTGTTATGACGTCGCATGTGCAGCTGAGTTAGCAAAATAAGTTCGTAGAATTTCGGACCAGGCAGGCTTAAGTTAGGATGATTTATTTCTACTTTTTCATACTTAAATTCAAAAATATTAACTGTAGAATTTTTTAGAATGATTATTATTTAATTAAGTATATTATTTTCATAAACTACATAAATAAATAAAATAATTTCAATGGCTAAGTCGGTCGTCATGATTACGCTCATGAAGATGTAACCTATTAATCAATTGTAATAAAATTATTAGAAATATCGTTAATATTTAATAACTTTAATATAAAACCATAAAACACCATTTATACTCAGGTTAATCGTACTATTTGACGAAATTTGAATACATACAGAACAAAAACCAGTCGAAAACCGAAAAAACAATTCGGGATAAGAGCGGGAGTGCCAAGAGTCATCATTCGAAGGACAGGATGCGAGATATTTTTCGAAATGCGGAGGCGTAAAACATTATTATTTTACACTAATAAAAATTCCAGATACGATTCCAAATGTTAGTACTTGAGTGCTAGTTGACAGTAATAAAAACGTTTATACTACAGACTGTATTATTGTTTGACAGCAACATGGGCGTTTGAATATTAATTATGAATATTGAGTTCTACTTTTCTAAAAGAATTTAATTAATTTGCCGAAAACGTTAATATACATGTATTTAATCAACTATATATTTTAGAAAGCAGGCCCGTTGAGGGATATTTGATATTAAAGATTCACCGTAGCAAATATTTCCTCTTGACTTTGTCGTGAAATAATTAATGATTATAACGTCATATGCTGACAGTTTCTTCGACGTTCCTGTGAAACTATTCTAGACTATTATTTATTATTTTCATCAAAATTAAAATGAAATAACACCAAGAGCATCTACATCGTGCACTATGTCTATTAAGTTCCTGCTCCTGATTTGTATTTTTGTGCGGCCTAGCATCGTTGCTCTGAATATCTTCGAAGCCATATTGTCGTAGTCGCCAATGACTGGAACGGAGTATTTGTTTATTGTATTTTATAAGCCTATACCCACCTCAGGTAATTTTTATTGCAGCATCTAAGTTAAAATATAAAACCAAATAGGAAGTAGCGGTAGTAAAGATGCAATAAAGAATGATTGAGGAGGTTGTACTTGATAAAATAGAATAAGTTTGCTATTTGAGTATTGATTTAATTGAAACTATTTTACTTTTGAGTATTAACAAGAATTAAGTAACAATTCAACGGAAACTTTAATTAAACGTGCAGTGTCGCTTCAGTGTTCTCACTATTTTAGAACATTTTGAATTTTCAACACACGATATTGATAGCATATGAAGTGGTAATCTTGTCTGACTCCAATAAAAACTATTTCCAATCTGGATAGCGAGATCCGTTATCAAAGGTAGTCCCTTTGTACGTTCGAAACAGAGATTAATAGTGGTCTACATCCGACATAACGAGGGACTGCGCTTTTAAAACCTTGAATGGACTAACCACATCAATGGGCTTGTAAAATGTTCGGAAAGCATTCGCCAAAACATCACATTGATTGACCGTCCATTTGGTCCGTGGAAATTACCTTCAACGAACGGAAAATGAATTAATAAAAAAACTCTTCTGGAGAGCATTTCGAAATATCGATATTTCGAAACAAAGGCTCGCGTTAATTCGCACTAGATTCAAACGGCCCTTCAGCGCGAATTATACATGATGTCCATTTATCGCTTAATAACGGTATCAGAAATTTCTATATTTCGATGTTCGCATCTCCAGATTTATTTAAAAATACGAGTCCGGGAGCATATTTTCACGCGCACGTTTTCACTGGAACATATTTCTGGGAAAAAGTAAAAACGCGGTTCTAAAAACACAATACCTAGTCATCTCACGACTACAATTTTGAGTACAAAAGCAGGGAGAGCATAAAAGAGATAGGTCACACACATCCACACCGTCAAGCATCTAGGGGAGGGCGAAAAGTATGGGTATTTGAAAGGTTTTTATAAGCTCTTATACAGCCCCTAGGTCGGTAAGCAGGCGTGCAACTTTATCGATTTACACCGTGTCTACACATGCCTTCAGCCCTTCACACTACTTTAATAAAGCTCAACAGACTCGTCTGTTAAAGATGTCCTCCTCCAGTTTACTTCATTTAGTCTTCGAGTAAATAAATCCCGAGATACTTAGACGCCGCGTTTTTAAAAATTGGCTCGCTTTATTATTTTCTCGCTGCTGTGTGCAGTATTCCTTGTTAAGTGCACGCTATTTAGAAAATTCCAGCGACGTTCGTAAACAAGTCAAGTTCAGGTCGACTTTTCTTTAACTAATTCATGAATGCAAACACGAACAGGCTGAAGTTTTGTTCGTTTTGTAATTGTGGAAGGCAATGTTGGTTTACATATAATTAGTGTTATATTTAGTTCCTCTAGCCGGAGAAACCGTATTCATCGTATTCATCTAGCACGTTTATTTACATCCTTCTACAACAGAAATAGACCTTGCAGTTTTAAGGAATATGACGTAAAGCACATATTTCCACCGAACTAGATGATTCTACACTTCCCACCTAAATTTGTATGAACAAGAACATATCCGAACCGAAAAAGTAAAGGCGGAACTGTAAAATGAACAAGCAAAATAAAGTAGAACAACAGGAAAAAAGAAGAGTTTGAAGAAAACGAGCAGGAGAAATAGGAGCATTTCCCCAGGAGGGAAAAGAAGATGAACAAATCAATCCACAATGCAGCGGAAGAAGAGGAACAGGTGGGAAAGCAGGACAAGGAGGAAGAGAAGAGGGCGAAGAAAATGAAGAAAATGGAAAGCAGCATGCTATCTGCCTATTTTGCAATTTTTAAAATTGAAAAAGGAGTAAATAAACAAGGTTAGATCGAACAATATAGTCATAGAATTATTGAAATATTGCGATGAAACACTTCTGACTACAGTTCGGTAGCTATTCATTACGTGCCTCGAGGAAGATAAACTATCCAACAACTGGAAAGATGCAACGGTAATTATGCATCGTAAGAAAGGAGATAGAAAATCACAGATCGATATCCGTCCTATTACATGTACACAAACAGCTTTTCGCAGTAATAGTACCAACAGAATAAGTAGTACCACGTAACTTGTACCAGCCACCTGAACAAGCAGGATTCCGCAAAGGTGTTAGCACTGTCGATCATATACAGATACTAAGAATGCTTCTACAAAAGGCAATAAAATATGACATGCCTAAAGTGATCAATTGATCATACGGGACAGTCCAGTATTTAGGTTGTTTCTCCTGCTGTCCGCTCAGTCCTAAATATGTCCCGATTTTACTATAATGCCGAATTATTGCTATGTAAAGGGTATTTATATAAAAATTAAATATAATTGCGACCATTGTACGAGGGGTATTTTTTGAATAAGGTCCGTTTGTGAATGAGAGTGGGAATGACGAGCGATCATCGCAATGCGCTTGCGCGTCTGCTCCCAGCATGCATTGCGCGCGTTTAGACGCCATTTGCAGCGGTACCGTGTGTCTGTGTGCTGAGCGGTAGAAGTTTATAATGTTTAAGAAAATTGAGTCACCCGCCGACTGTGAGATACTATCTGTAATTCGATTCTTGGGTGCAAGATGAAGTGTTGTACCACATCGTTACAGGAGATGAGACTTGGGTGTCTTACATGACTCCTGAGTCAACAGTCGATGGAATGGAGACACATATCGTCGCCAAACAGAGAATTTCAGCAAGAAAGATCATGGCAACTATCTTTTGGGACAGAAAAGGAATTTTATTAGTGGATTTTATGCCGAGAGGCACAACAATCAATTCTGATGCGTATTGGGTGACCTTGAGAAAACTCCGGCGTGCCATACAAAACAAGTGGCGTGACCTACTGTCTTCCGGTATGATGTTGCTCCATGACAATGCAAAGCCACGTGTTTCTGCACAAACACAAGATTTAATCAAGTCTTTTGGATGGGAACAACTGGATCATCCACCTTACAGTCCAGGCCTTGCACCCAGTAATTTTTACTTGTTTCGGTACTCGAAGGAGTTCCTTGTTGGTCAACGGATCAACGACGACGAAGTGAATACTGCAACCATGGATTGGGCTTCTTCACAGGCTGCAGATTTCTCTGACGTCTGAATTCAAAAACTTGTTGAGCGGTTTGACAAATGTTAGAACAAAAATGGGAATTCTGTAGAAAAGTTGATAAAAGTATGTAGAATATGGAAAAAACATATTTTATTGATATACAGGATTTTTCTTCTTATTAAAAAACGGACCTTATTTAAAAAATAGCTCTGGTAGAATACGGCGGCGCACAATCTCAGTAGAACATACGAATATCCCGACTGTAGCATTCTACAGTAGCGGCCAACAACGACTCGTTAAAATATCCCAGCTCTATTCATATAACTGTAATGGACAAGGACATATCGGCGTTATTGGCTAATGTAATGTAATGCAGTGGTCTCAAACTGGCGCATCCGGCCCCCGAATACATTTCAGTTATGTGTTTGTTGTAAATACGGTACTTTAGTTTAGTTTTAGAGATATTACCTGAGCTTACGTGCGCTATTGAAGGAAAAAGAGATAGAATGAGTAGGTTGGTGCTTTGTCTTTGTCACTGTATGCATTTATGCCAGACCACGTGACTGGGGTAAAGTGGGAGAACTTTCTACGTCGGTACAATCAGTAAATTTAGTTCGCCAGCCGACCGACAGTTGGTGGCGCTTCAGTATTCTGCTGTTTCCGATTTTTTCTATTGAGTTAGTATTTGTGATATATATTTTCCTTGGATCAGTCACTAGTTGGTTAGCTGGATGCACTGCTGTTCAGTTCATATTGCTGTATACATGGAGACAAACTAACCTACGGCTTGAATACATCTTCCATTAAATCATGTTCCAGGTAAATTAAATTTGTAAAGTATAATTTCCAAACTTATTATAAACTTACACGCAACACACCACATACGCGCGTCACGAGTAACACCAGGTAATAAAGGGGTGGTATCCATACAATAGGGGTATGCACGGTGCAATATATATATATATATATATTGTTATGATAAATATATGAGCAGGCCATGGAGATACCATCGCTGCACAGCATGCAAGTATGAGCATACTTTATTTATGCATCTTTTTACTAGGTATTTATGTATTTATAAATTTGTAAAATGTTTGTCTTATTGGAGGTGGCAGTGGAATCATTAGATTTGCAGTAACAACGTGAACGCATAACACGTGATAAGAGAGTGAACTCCAATAGGATAAATATCATAAATGAGAGGGTTGTTAGGGTAATAGATAAACAAGGGTGAAAAATAATTATTCAAGTTCTAATATTTGAATCAGGCGGAGGTGTGATCGGGCTTCACCCAGAAAATCACACCCGAGCAAGCAAATTATATTAAATCTTCATACAACTATTCATATTTGGCGTTTAACGTTTTGGTCGATGTAATATTTGTTCAATTAAATGAAGTTATGGAATTGACTGTTTTATTGAAGTGTATGAGTATATTCTGAAGTATAGAAACATAAAGGAAGCCACGAAACCCTGAGATAAGAAGTTAAAGCCGAGGTATTACTGCAAGGTGAGAGATCATTGATTTATGAGTTGAAAATCACTAGTACAATTACCGAAGGGAGCTGTACATAGCAATATATATAATTTAATTAAGGAGGAAGAAAACAAATTAAATTAAATTTCCTTGCAATTTGCAATAATATTTTTGGATAGAATGATAACTTTTATAAATTAAGAATAATTGGGCGCCAGGTGACAAATTTAAAACTTGTCGCCAAATCTTAAATTAAAATATACCACAGTCTAGCTTTTCGAACATGATTACGTAATTCCCAGAAGTCGGTTCAATATTACGTTCTGGATATCTAAGAGAAAATGGACATTTAAATAAACTACCAAATTCGCAGCTAACTCAAGTTGGTTCAACACGTCAGCCGTTCTGCGTACGATAACCTATAAATGCCTGTTAAAACAAACTAAATAAAACTCGGATAATTTTATTTATTATTCTCTGGTGTATCCTCTATTCTCTGGTACTCTCGTGCTTCCTGCATAGGTATGTAATATTTGATTTACCTTATTGCGGAATCTCTTCATCCATAAATGTGAATATTTTCTCAGGATCGTCGATACCTTCAAGAACCCTTCTACGCAGCGTCTCAAGCTCCTATGTGCAGCTACTAATTTTTCAAACTTTGAACAGGATTCACTTTCCCAAAATTTAACTATGTAAATTTAACTAGCTCACTTATTTTTTTAAAGAAACTCGTTTTATAACTTGAGCAAACGTATTTTTATTATAATAAACAAAGTTAATTGATTTTAAATTTCAAGAGCAAAATAAATGCGTGCACTCACACGTAATTACAAAATTGCTCTCTTTTCAATGTTTTATCAACAAACTTCTTAACAACGGACAAAATCTCCTTAACAACGATGCCATACATAAACAAATATAACCAAAGGATACTTGGATCAAATTACAAAATTGAAATTCATATTTTGACAGATAAATAACAAATATAAAAATGTTCATATATCATCGGCGTCACTGTCCAAACAAGTTCCGACTTTATAAACACATTACACAAATCCGAAATCAATCTCTAAAACACACTCTGTACTTCACGATTGTCCAAAACACATTTCCACAAATTGTTCCGATAATGCTGTAAATTCCTTCGTGACTTAATAAACATCCGAGCCAAGCTTAAATCTGAGTTCGAGGCATGGTATTGTATCTTTCTACATGTATATCTTTGCATATAAAAGCTTTTAAATAAGAATATTTAACAATAATTCTTTTTGTCATAGGTTTATATCAAAATACGAGTTTGGCAGCGTTTCCAACCAAGCAAGAAGTTATCTGCGTCTTAGTCTGCCGTTTATTACTGAACACAAAAAAACCGAATTCTAAGACTTCATAATAATGAACGAGTATCCTTATAAAAATGACATCAACCGAACTAACGAGACAAAATTCATCACTATATATTGTCATGATATTTTGGTTAGCCTTGTATTTTCCTTCTCTACGTTATCTTTGTGTTAACTTTAGTTGGTTTGGAATACAATGTTTGGCACATCGAAGTATGTGATCAAGGATGTTCATTCATTTTTAACAAGACGTAGGCGTAGATCGAATTAGATCGTTGAAGTATTTCGATTGGCCAGCCATGAGGGTTGTCGGGGGGATTAGTAAATAATTTGGTGTGCAAAATAAAATGTAAAAGCTGCGGACGTGAAAAATTGTTCACAGGAATCCGGGCTTGATAAGTAAATTCAAAATTAAGTTATAACAGTGTTAAGTTTAGAATGGAATATGTTTAGGTTGATTGTAACTTTACAAAACTATTAAAAGTTGGAGTTTAAAGAAACTGGTAATCTTTTATTTGGGATGCATTCAGATTTAAAGACAGCGAACTACGACGGTGTGGTACTATAATTTATGAGCGACCCAATAACTGAGATAGGCCCCTATGAGAGCTAGTCGGATGCAAGATTAAGTGATTACATGAAACTGAAGTTTAAGTTGAGTTTGAAGAGTACACTGCTGTCTGTACACGACAATATATAATGCTATGTAAATACATGCCAATGCTAATTAATCCAAACACAAATCTGTTATCTCAGGGAATTAGAGAAGTGTGGCTTCGACTAGTTCATAAAGTTGAAACATTCAAAAACAATTAACAATTAACACGTGCAAATTCTTATAACCCTCACTTTACTTTAATTTTTACCGAAATTAGTTTACCTTTTATCAGCACCAACCTTTACTCACTAAATGTCCCCTGGACTGCTACTCCTCTAGTACACAGACTGCATTAATCTCCGCCAGGATGGTTCTGCTTACCGGCAGGCCCTTCCCGACACATCGTACTTATCCATTTTCATTAGTGACGATTAAAACTCACATTTCGTTAGATGATGCTCTATTCTCTTTTAATTATTAAATTTTTTATGACAAAAAAATCTCTAATTTAAATTTAGTCATCGTTGACCTGTGGGGAAGAGGTTATATCGGCACAGAAAAACACGTCTTACCCCAACCGCGATTGAAAAGTGAATGATTCAATTATTTGATCGAATTTAAAAGCTTAATTTAACTTAACAATCAATGAAATCACAAGGTTTACGACAGATGGGAAAACTGTCAAGCCGTCAAACTATATTTTTAAATATTATTAATTTGCACAACATTACACCCCGACATCAGCTTTACATCCAACATCGTGAGAGTTTTCCTCATCTTTTGATATACCATTAACTTGATGCTGGTGCTTCTTGTAATAGGACTGTCGTACTGCAAATAACACAATAAATAAAAACAAATGGTATCCGATCTCCTGCCCTGATGTTTTCTGCATAATGGAGAGCATATCGTGTAGCAATCGAGTTACACACAACCACACCGGGTGACTACGAGATGAGGTGATAGTGTGTAACTTTTTGTTTTTAAAGCTGCTATTTATAATTTTAAAATACCGTATAACCTCTACACGCGCAACTTTCGGGATTTAACCTTTGCAATTTATTGATATACCACACAATGTCATTTTAGTTTAAAATTGCTGAAATATTCAAATGTTTAGTAAAAAATGTTAGTGCCCACTAATGATATTATTATTTATTTTTTTTTAAATTGAGCTTGAAAACCAAAGAATAATCAACTTTACGTGTTCCTTATTAGAAATTTGTTTAAAATATTAAATGTAAGAGAAAGATAAGCAATAAAATTTAAAAATGAGATTTTTTATATATTTAAGCTACCATAACTTGATTTGAAGATTCCCCTATTTAACTTTCATTAAACTTTTAAAATTATCATTTTATTCACTTTAATTTAATGCTAATAACAAAACTAATTCTATGAAAAAAAAGGATATGACTAACATGTTAAATATTGCTTTTTCTTTAAATTATCTTCGTGCAACATCGAAGTTTTTAAACAAATTAATGAAAAAGAACACTAAAAGTTGATTCTTCTTTGTTTTTGAAACTAACGTAAAAAACTTTGTAAATATCACAATTGGGCATTTGCATTTTTTACTAAACAATTGAATATTTCGTCAAATTTAAACTGAATGTTATTGTCTGATATATCAATGAATTCCAAATTTTACAAGGAATAAGGTTATTACAGAAAATGGAGGTAGTTGTAGTTAACAATAAAAAGTTCATACCAGTTCATGCCAACTCGAAATGAAAAACTAAGATTAAAAAAAGCATCAACAATTTTTTATTTCTAATATTTGACAATATTATAATAATATATGAATTGAAATTCCACTGTGGTCTTAACAAAAGATACCATGAAAGCAAATCGTTTATGAACTCTAAACTAAGCGTCTTTTAAATTTAAAGAGTTCAAGAAGTTCAAGAATGGTTGGAATACACCTAACCTGAAAAAGTAGAAATAGAGTGAAAACGTAGGTTCATTTAGAAAAGCAGCGCGAGAATTTAACTGAAGACATCCGCAGAAAAGAATTAGTTTCAAAACAGTTACAGATATTAATAATCGTTTTAATGATATTGTAGGTGGTTCTAAATCATGACCACAACATTTGAATAATGGTAGAATTGCTCCAGCAATTGTATTACAGGAAGTGCTAAATAGGCCAAAACTTAATGTTTGAAAAATACACAACTGGAAGTCTCCCGAAGCAAATTTTGATTATATAACCCCGCTTTCACGATTAACTATAGAAGAAAAATAAATGTTTAGTGTGGCATCTTCATATAATAATGGTGAGGCTCTACACCCCTTGAAGGAATTTGGCCTGAAAGGCGAAAAGTCAGAGCTTGAATATACTTGCTCTCACACCCGGTTTCGGGTGTCAAATTAATGATACGTGATGATGTGGTGAGCATTATCACCCCTTGTTCATTCGAACGCAGGTACCAAATTATTTAAAGCGACTGGGTGGGCCGACCGCCAAGCATCGAGCTGATTATATAAAAATTTTCCTTCAATTCTTTGGCTACTGATTCGCTTACACATCGCCATTGAACTTTTATTTGTGGGAATTAATAAAAAAAATATATAATAATGTTATTCAAATTGTACTAAGGTGCCGCGAAATATTGTAAAAACTGCGGAAAGTTATTGTTAAAACAGAAAGCGGCTCGAAAAGTGTATAAGACTTAATGGAGGTTTAGTGAAAAGGGATAAAATTTAATAAAGCTTGGTGATCTAGTTTTGTGTAAAACATATATTTTTTACTTTACTAATTCAGTTTATAAATACACACTTTCATGGATAATACTTTTTTTGTATATTTGAAGGGGTTAGCTGAATAATTTAAGCGTACATCCTGCACCAACGTTGAAATTTTTACAGCAAGCTTAATTTGAAAGGAAATTGACAATATCTACTTCTGTATGCTGAAACTGATGAATCCGAGAATATTTCTATGCTCACATGTTTCTCTCAGAGAAAATAGAGCAAAGCCAAACATAAATTACTCGAAATTTGCATACATTTTCTAGACAGCGGCCCTCACCAAGAGGAAATCCATTAGGAAGGGTGGAAAGTACCGTGTGGAGCTCTTTATTTGACTAAATACCTAATCGGAGGCAATTTATCAGCAGCAAAATACATAGTCAATTTTCAAATAAATATTTGCTCCTAATGTTTATCGAAGTGGCGAAAATTACTATGTAATTGCCATTCCGCCTTCGGGCTTAAACCAAGATTAGTGTTGGGCCGAAAAGATTCCCGATTTAAGGGCTTAACAACCTGGCGATTATTTTCGGGTTAACGTTCGCGCTCTAGGTCTGCATTATTTGCGTTGGCAATAAATGAAGCACTCTCGAGAAAGAAAATTCCGAAAGTGATTCCGTACGAATTTCTCATGTCTCGCAATAAAGTTCAATATTATAGCTAAGCACAGAAACCGGCGTGGTTAGTGAGCCAGAGAGTCCATAGAATTGGGTAACTAACGATATAACCTTAAAGTTGCCAAACGTAGTATTTTAAGTTCTCAACTTTGCCAGAGTGGATACTTGCTCTCGGACGAAGTTATGTAAGGAATACAAAGAGAGCGGAAGATATTTTTGCACTTAGCATTTCCCACTGTTCGAACGGAAATTTTGCATTTTATTACCGCTATATTCCAAAGGAAAAGCAAACTGCTATAAAATTTTTTTTTTACTACGGTATCCAAAGATTATGTCAAGTTTCTATTTCGTTCTTTTAAACATTTGCATTTTTCAATTGACGGCATTTATACAATTCAAGAAATTTATTTCAAGTAACTAGAATAAGTTGGCCGTATGCGGTACTAGCAAGGGATATAGGTTCGAATCTGGCTACGCATTTACGAAGTCGGTAGTTTTTCTAAACGATGAAAACGTTAAACCCGGTTCTTCTCGGACAAGAAATAAAATTGTACGCCCCACATGGAGCTATTAGATACAGGAAACAACCCCTTTCTTAAGTAAACGAAACGGCTATCAAATTAGCCCTTACATGCATGGTTTTTTTGAAAGTGTAAAATATAATTGAAAAAAGTTATTTTACACATTTTTATAAGTAGTTAATAGCTAGGGAATTAATTAAAAGTGGAATTTTTCAAGGGATTTATTGAACAAATAAATAAATGTTGCAGATATACAACATTGCACGTTATGATATATAATAATTATACATGTTACTGTTCTGTATGAAATATTTTAAAACAATTATTTTTCTTATTACAGCACAAGTTTAACCCACATTTTTCACAGATAGTTTGGGAATATCCTGATCACTTCGGAAACTTACACCTGTTTCTGTTTGTCCATACAATCCAGTGTCCTAGCTGATTCAACCGTACATCTTTCGGAGGTGCATGTTGAGATGGTCCACCTTTCTTCTTCTTTATCATCATTTCTCCTATGTTGTTTGAAGATGGACGTCCTCTTTTGACACTGCTCGATTGTCCAACGCAACACAGACATATTGCAACTTCTTTACGAAAATCAAAAAATGTCATTTTTTGATCAAGAGAGGGTTTTGAAGTGGTGATTCTTCGATATAATATCCATGCATTTGCTAATGTCATATCTAGTAAATGGCATGTTATGCTCGTTTAAAATTTGCCGCTCTGTATGAATTAATTCCGTAATTTGTTTGCCGCTTCGTAAGAATTAATAACGTTATTTGAATTGCAGTCTTATTTTGGGTTACCGTTTCGCTATTTTGTTTTGTCTTTCTATGTTTGAGTTATGTTGACAGTTCCATTTTGTAGGCCCAAAATTACCGAAGGTTGTTTTTCTCGCGCGCGACCTTAAACACTTCTCAGAATTCCCCTGTAGCCGAGTCAGCATATCGCCTCCCGAAGGTCTCACGTGTCCCTTATTCTAGAACATTTCATCACATTTCGAAATATGGTGCAATTTTTGTGGGGGAAGGTGCAGTTTCCCGTTGCTTTTTTAAGTCAATCAGTCTTAGACCTCTCCTGGCTCCGGACCTTCCCAAATTACATCTTCAGGGAAGGGCCGTAAATAAATCCAGTGGGCAACAAGCTTGGTTCTGAGACGAACGTTCATGTAGAGCGGGTTTTCTTTCGCGGCACCTGTTAAATTAAGTATCGTACCGAATATTGCTTTAGGCAATTAGTATCATTTCGACAATGTCAAGTCGGATTTATATCAGTTTTAACAGTGTAGCCTGATTACAGAACAATCAATTGTCATTGTTTCTTTTCTCGATTTATTCGGATAAAAAGCGTTGGAACCCGTGAAAAGGTGATTGTTGGGATTAATCTGCTTCACCAGGAGCGTATCGCCCCACGTTTCGTCCCTCCCCTGGTTTCCTGAGGTCTTCTACATTTTTCCCGGACCGGAAAAATACCCCTTTCTCGACTGTACCTGCAGTTGGAAATCAACCCTGGAATTGTGACTGCCTCCACCGAAATTCAAGGTAAAAAACCAGTTTTTTGTGCAGTGTAAACGAAACCCTTTTTTTCTCGCGCAAACTTGCAAAATTCCGCGTTATTAAACTAGGTTTATGCAACCTAAAAGCGATTTTCAGTCGCCATTTGTTTATTGTTAACTGTAAAAAGATATTAATACTGTATTTTTCCTGTAAACTCTACGCCATTGGCCACACAGATTTATTGAAATATCCTAAATATCGTGCGTCAACTGCGGCGAGTTTTATGTTCTTGGACGTTCAAATATTATTTGTAAACCCATAAAAATGCCATTTCCTGTTTTTGCTTTTTGGTGTTTGGTATGTGTTTTAAAATTTACTGCCTCTTTTATTTTTGTGTACCCTGTATTTGTTTGTGTAAAAATTTTGCAAGCTCCAAATATATAGGAGGAGGCACAATAAATGTAAGGTCCATTCCCGTAAGCTGTTCGCTTCTCGGCCTTCCACGAGGACCTACAATCAGCTGGATTTAGAAGGTGGCGCCCACTTATTTTGACTTACCCAGTACACAACTAAAGATTTTCTCCCATAAGCGATTTTCACGAACTCCTCCTACTCCTCTGAGCTAAGCTGTAGGCCTTTTTCCATCTATCTGGTTACGGGTCGTCGAAAAAGCTCGATTGGCAGAATATACGAATGTACCATTTTTTACTCTTCGTGAATATTTTATGTCGAGCTATGTTGGCATCCAAAAGATCGACACCGCCCATATGCCTATTATATTCTTTGATTATATATCGGCAACTTATTTCTATTTTTTATCTAGAATTTTAGTCATATCTATTTATGGTGTTCATGGGTTCTTCTCCGCCAAAAGTAGATTGACAATACGGTTATTTTTCCAAACCAGCGAACTAATATCTATATCATTAAATGTTGCTACAAATTCGTAACTAGTTCCACGTATATCTTTTTTCATATCTTTTTCGGTTGGCAACTTACAATTTGTAATTCTGTTTCTTATAACAGTCCCTAGACTGAGAATGCCATTATTTGCCAAATATGGTAACAAATCTAAAGAATTGTAATAATTATCGAAGTACAATCTATAATTGCAATTTCCGAGAATAATTCTAGCTAATCACACAACAACGTTGGCGATGGCTCCCAAATCTGGTTCTGAGCATTACTATTTTCTTGCCCAGAATATACTTCAAACTTATTTGCAAATCCATTCATTCCATAAATATCAAATAATTTGAAACTCCATTTATGAGGCTTTATTGGCAAGCATTGTTTCATATAATGGCGAATTTTAGTGGAACATAAATGCTAATCTACATACAAGCATGACTCAAGAGGAATTTTAGAAAACATTTCGTTCAAATTACCAACAACTGGTCTAAGTTTGGGAAGCCTGTCATGATTATCAGATTCTCTTGGATTATCAGATTCTCTAGGCAAATGTGCATCATTGTCATTAAAATGTAGCAATTGTCGTATTTTCTCATATCGATTTAGTGTCATAGTTTTTCTTATTATATCCCCACCGATGTCATTATTCCAGTAAGAACAAGTGTTCGGAAGACGCACAACGGACATTTTTTTTATTTTATCATCCTATTTAATTTACAATCTATACAATGTACATTTAGCAAATGCTATAACAATATAGATAACATGTAGAAGGTTGCCGAGTGGCATACTCCTGTAACAAATGGATTATGTCCGTTGTGGTTTAAGGACAACATACTTACATACTAAACCTGAAACTAGACCTAACATAAGATATGCATATCAAAATCTGGTAGACAGATCTTTGGGTAGGTGTCGTTGCAACCTTCTGTTGACTATGGGCTCATTTAGAAGATTCACTGCTAGGTCGTTGGGATCTGCAGTGTGCATGTAGTCAAGCACTGTACTGGAGACTATATTGTCGTATTTCTTCTTTGACCGTTGGGATTTGAAGGTCTCTTCTGATGACTGCATTGGCATTTCGCTTGAAAACGCTCAAGTATTTCTATGTTGGATGTAGATTCTGTGCCCCAGAGTTGGATCCCGTATGACCAAATTGGCTTTAGTATAACTTTGTAAATCAGCAGTTTGTTTTCAGTGGTAAGTTTGGAGGTACGTCCAAGGAGCTATTACATCTTGGAGAGAGCAAGTCCTAGCTGTTTACGTTTAGTAAAGATGTGTTTTCTCAAGGTAAGCCTTCTATCGATATATAGCCCAAGATATTTGGCTTCTTCCTGTTGAGGCAGCTGTTGATTATTTAACTGAACAGGGGGGCGTGTTTCCCTTCGTGTGGTAAACGTCACATGGATAGATTTAGTTTCATTTGTTTTTATTCTCCATTTCTTTTGCCATATTTGTATTTCAGTTAGATTGGTTTACAATATTTGAGAAGCAATAACTGGATCAGTGTCAGAAGCTAGGGCTGCTGTGTCATCTGCAAAGGTTGCTGTAACGACATTTGCTATTGTATGTAGGTTTGCTGTGTATAACAGATAGAGAAGAGGTCCTAGGACACTACCTTGCGGCACTCCAGCATTTATGGAGTAGAGTTCTGTATGCTCAGTATTAAACTTGGCCAGAAAGTGTCTGGCATGGAGGTAGGACTGAAGGGCAATAAAATAGTTTATAGGGAGTAGGATACGTAACTTGAATAAAAGGCCAATGTGCCACACTTTATCAAAGGCCTGAGATATATCCAAAAACGCTGCGGAGCAGTATTGCTTGTTTTCATAGCTTTCAGTCATCTTTTGTGTGACACGATGGATTTGTTCAACAGTGGAGTGCATCTGCCTAAATCCAAATTGGTGCTCAGGGATTGATTCGTTGTTTTCAATAATTGGTTGTAGTCTGTTTAGTAATAGCTTTTCAAAAACTTTGGAAGCTATGAACAGAAAGCTTATGGGGCGATAGGATTTTAAGTCATCAAGTGGTTTCCCGGGTTTTAGGATAAGAACAATCTGCGCTGCTTTCCACTGCGCCGGGAAGTACCCAATGTGCAAACTAGCATTGTAGAGTTGTGTGAGATACCTTACCCCCCGTGGTAGGTAGTTGCTTGAGTATTCTTCCTGTTAGAATCCTGGTGCTTTTTCTGGGTGTAGAGTTGCAATAACTTTTTGTACATCGGCGATTTTAAAACGTTGGACTGGCAATTCGAGTTGAAAGGGCGCTTCTAATATTCGGATTAACTCATTTTCTTCTTCTGGTTGATTTTTTGAAAGATGTAGTTGGAAAACCTCTGTTAGGTGTTCTGCAACTGCACGCGCTTTTTCTAGTTTGCTTCTTGCCCAGGTTTCCTGAAGTGTTTTAATAGGTGGGGAAGTTTTTGTGACTTGTTTTAATTTCCTGGTTGTTTTTCAGAGCGAATAATCAGTGGCTTCAGTGGGCTTTTGTTGTTATTCAGGAGTGCTTTGAGTTCATTGTATACGCCTTTGCTCTCCGGTGTTCTTAGCCTGTGCCATTGTCTACGGAGCCTTCTTTTTTCTATGATTTTCTGCTTAATTGATGTGGGGCAATTGTAAGTTTTGACCTTAACCGCTTGTTCTGGAGTTGCATTCCAGCTCGCCCATTGTAATGTGTCATTGAAGAGCTTGATTGCTGATTCGATATCTTTCAGGGTTAGTTTTTCATTCACCAGCTGTCTACATTCGTCCCAGTCTGTCTGTTTATGTACGTCTTAGTTGTTTTGGCACGCTTATCGCATCAGTGGATAAGGTAACGATGACAGGAGAGTGGTCGGATGACAGGTCAAAGCAGGACGTGGCAGCATAGTCTTGCGGAATACCTTTTGTGATGCACAAATCTACTAAATCAGGTATTTTGTTCGAACCCACAGGCCGTCTGAGCGGCCAGTAAGTGGGTTCGCCTGTGGATAGATGTTTTAAGTTCTTCCTTTCGAGTGTTTTGAATAATTCACGACCTTTGGGTCTTATAAGCCTGGAACCCCAGCATGTATGTTTGGCATTACAATCCCCTCCAGCAATAAATCGCCGTCCTAGGGTGCTGTAGAAATCTTCATTCAACATTCAACATTCATCAACATTCATGGAACGTAAAAAAATTTAGTAACTCATTACAAAGTGATTCATTTCCGTGAAAAGTTAATTGTAAATCATTCAGAATCAAGTTTTTTTCCTTCCATGTTACATTTTCTTTACTCTTCGCTTTTCTTGGGTTGACATTTTCTTTGTTCTTTCGGCTGGTATTGGTAGATGCTAAATCATCTTCATCTTCTATTGCATAATTATCCTCACTATCAGTATTTCTATCTTCTTCATTACCTTGTTCTTGAACTGATGGCGCATAATATTCAGGATCAAGTAAGCTATCGGTGTCAGAGAAGTCTTCGTCATTACTATGACAACTAATTTTGCTCAAATGATTAGCCAAATATTCTAGTTGTTCTTCGTTTAAGGATTTCTTGGTTGCCATATTTTATCCTTAAAAGTAAAATAAAACTATTTGTAATTGTATAAAATATTATTGTTATGTTTCGTAGCAGATATCTACACATTTAGCTACTATACAAAAAAGAAAACAAATTCTATACTGAACGTATAATGTTGAATAACTACAACAAACAAATTTCGTGACACAACGTTTTTATATAACAACTTTACCTATTATCAAATGTCATAAACTATTCTACTAACAATAAACGCCTACTATTTTATTAAACTATTATATTTTACAAATAATTACAATTATAACAACTTTCTTTTTCAGTATGTAATAGAGGTTATGATCACGCGTCCCGCTAACTTTGACAACGGAAAGCCAATGACCATAGATATAGAATTACATAGATTGATCAATAATTTGACAAAAGTATGTTATAGGAATACACCAGTAGGTGGCAAACACTTCTCTAGTACCTAGAACTACTTCTATAAAGGAAATATAATATGTTGCAGTTCTGCAACCATATGCATTTAAGGGTTAGAAAACTTTAATGTATTATACAGGGTGACATAATAGTGCGATTTTCTTACCTAATGTCTTTATTATAGCAGCTTGGAGAAAACTTTGAATACAAAAGTTGTATGTTTGATTACTGTGCATAACTTAAAATTATTGCTGACTATACAGAGTGTTCTATTTTAGTGGGACAATCGACAATTTCTTTATTTTAAATAAAACATCTTGTATATTATTACATTTTCAGATTTCGCATTTTTGTATCTTTATACAACGACATAGGTTTTTGATATCTATCGTTAATGGATTTGGAAATAATTAACATCTTATTAAATTTTGATATAATGGCGGTCTGTCTTTAACAGTCAGTATCTAAAGAACGGTATACATTTTTCAAAATTATTTTGCAAGTTACACGAACACATTTTCAGTTATGTGCTGTCTTGTTTAGATTTTACATATCTTATACAGGATGTTCCTAATTTACAACCACATTCAATAAAATTCAACTCCTAATATTTCATTTATTTTAAATGGAACAATCTTTATATTTTATATTTTTGAGCTTGTCGCTCAATGAGCTTCAACCGGTTTTATATGACTTGCGTTTTTAGTTTTGAAAATATTTAAATATTATTAAGAAACTAGTAAAATACTGTAAAATAGTAATAACTTATAATTTTATTTTGTTTTCTTCTTCTTCTTTTCCTTCTCCCTTTTGCCCTAAAGCTTTCGGAAACTGTCACGGTTGGCTGCCTTCCTCTTCCTCGTGTTCCCTCTGGTCTTGCTTCCAGTATTCGTCTTGGTTCTCTTGTTCTTGTCATCCTCACTACGTGTCCATACCACTTGAGTTGTCTTTTCTCTACTTCTTGTATTAGTGGTTCCAGACCCACTTCCTCTCTGGTTACTGTATTTCTTATACGATCCCTTTTGGTTCTGCCAACTATTCTTCCTAGATATTTCATTTCTCCCGCGGTTATTTTACTTCTGATCTTATCCATTTATTGCATAGTATACCTTGCTTGCTTTTATCACTTCTGTTCAGGATTTCTTGTTCTATCGTTGCCGTCTTATTATTTTATTTTTATTATCGTTCCTAGGTATTCGTAGTTACAGACCCATTCCAGCTCTTTTCCATTGCACGTTATTCTTGTGTTTTCCTTTGCTTCATTTTCTCAGTTTTCATTACTTTGCTCTTATTTGTGTTTATTTTCATTCCTTTTCTATCAATAACTCTATTCCATTTGTCTATTTCTTGCTATATCTTACTAGATAAATCTGATAACAACACTATATCATCTGCATATATGAGGCACCGTATGTGTATGGGCTCCAAGTTCCAGTTTCCAACTTTCACATTAAATCTTCTTTTTTAGATTCGCAGATGATCTGGTTCATTACTATTAGGAACAGTAGTGAGCTCAATAAATCACTTTGTTTCATCCCCTTTTCCATTTTAAAGTTTTGTAATATTTTCCCCTTGATTCTAACCCTCCCCTTTGCATTCTTGTATATTCTTTTTATGGCCTGTTGTACTTCATGTTTTACTCCTAATTTTGTCAGTGCATTTGTTTTAAAAAGCATATTAATGAATACAGGATTTTATAAAAGTTGAGTTATTTACTGACATTTTAAACTACAAATATTTGTATATTTTACCGTGATTTTTAGGACAAAAACTAAATTAAAAAAAGAAGCAACAAATCATCAGGTTTTCGTTAAAACAATTGGTAAGATATTTTAGTGTATAAATATGTGTGTATAAAACATCCGAAGTGCAATTTTAGTTGTCTGTTGTCTGATATTAATTATGATGTTAACAGTGAATCCTACATTTTCTAGTTCTTCCTTAATGGAATGGCAAGGTACAGTTGTTTAATCGCTACCCTATAAGGCCTCTCCTCTTTCAGCTGACATGCATTGTGTATAATATTTTACTCTCGGAAACATTTAACCAGCTCTCGGTATGCAACTGTCGTTTTCGCATTAATTTTGACAACATTTTCTGGCAAACGTTTGGCAAAAAATCAATTTCTTCCGCAACAGCGGCTAAAGTTTTCAACATTTGTTCATAATTTGTTACTCCGTGGACGAAGACTGGAGGTGGTTTGGATACCGGTTTTGTTGCTGTTTTTTTGACGTTTCGGGATTATCAGGATAATTTTGAGAACAGTTATCTTTGTGGGGTCACTAAGAATCGCATATCTGTTGGATTGTGTGTCTGCAGGCATACGAGGGCAGCCTTTTAAGTTTTTACAAAAACTAGGAACGGAAAAAAATTTTTTGGAACAAATTGTTTTATTGCTTTTCAAAATTTTCGCCTTTAAGATATATACACTTTTGTATAGGTTGAAACCAATTCTTGAAACATTTTTTCCACTCTGAAGTTGGTACCTCAAAAACATGGTTTTTGAAGGCTTCAACAGCTTCTCGAGGCGATAAAATCGCTGTCCATGCATTTTTTGTTTGACATTCGGGAACACAAATAAAGGCTATTAATCAGGTGAATACGGGCAATGAGACATTAATTCGATGTTTGTCTCCTTCCAAAAATCTATAGTTTGACATGTGAGACCATTGTCATGATGAAGAATGATGCGACGTTTTCGGTTGTTTTTCCTGATTTCGTCGATGACTTCTAGCAAACAAATAGCTGTATACCATTCAGCGTTAACTGTTCTTCGATCCCCTAAAGAAATGGTTGCGAGACGTCCAGTACAACCGAAGAAACAAGCGGTCATTTCATTGGATGTTCGTCGTGATCGAACAACTTTTGTGGGATTCGGTTAACCTTGGAACACCCAAACAGTGGATTGTTGCTTAGTTTTCGGTTCATACGAATATATCCAAGTTTCATTACCTGTTACGATGTTGTATACGAGTTTAGCAGTTCCTCGTTCGAATTTTTTGAGCATTTCCTTACACCAATTAACACGAGCCTTTTTTGAGCTTCGGTCAAATTATGCGGAATCCATCGGGAACAGATCTTTTTCACAGCTAAATGTTCATATAAAATCGAATGTACTGCAGTGTTCGATATGCTTAAGGATGCTTCTATCTCACTGTAAGGCACATACCGATCTTCTTCAATGATGTTGCGCACAGCATCGATGTCTTTTGAAATAACAACCGATTTTGCTCTACCTTCACGAAATTCATCACTGACGTACGCATGACCACGACGAAATTCTGCAAACCAATTGTAAACAGTCTTTTCTGATGGTGCTTCATTACCAAAAGTTGAACGAAACGATTCTATGCCTTGTTGTTGAGTTAGGCCTTTACTAAAATCGTAAAAAATCATCCAACGGAAACGTTCACGTGAAATTTAAATTTTTTCACGAAATTGCTTTTTTTAAACGTTCGCTGTCAACAAACTACTCGGTCAATTTCTAAGCTGTTTTCACAATATCAAATGGCAAATTTTACGAAACTAGTAATGACACATCTCAATAGCGCCACCTAATGGTCGTTTAAAAGCTTAAAAGGCTGCCCTCGTATCAGCTTGAGTTGAATTCACTTTCTTTTGTAACGACTTGCTACTTGCCACGAATATTCAATAATTACAGGTTCGGCTACGTCACTTTCATCTCCCTCGCTATGTTTAACTACTTTGGTATTTTGTGATGCAATGGTGTTATCATTTATAGATTCAGAGGCAAACTGCGCAAATTGATATAAGTTTTCTGCACACCTGCATTATTAAAGTTTAGCGGAAGACTGGCTGTTATTGCCCTTGATTCAAAAGTACTGCTGTAATCGCTATTATTTATCTTGAATATCTTTTGAATGGCGCCCTTGTCTGGGAAAAGGAGAACGAGAACGACCCCAGATGAGATCGGAGGACGACTTGAAAAAATGCACGGGCTTGATGTGGAAAAGAAGAGCCCAAAATAGAAGACAGTGGAAGGAAATTGGGGAAACCTACATCCAAAAATGGATTGAATAAAGGTTTAAGGAGAAGATCTTTTAAATCAGAATGCCAGAACCTACTTCATTGTAGGTAATAAATGGTTCATCATCAATGGAACATCTTTAAAATTGACGTTGAATCAGTATTTTCCTTTGCTCTTATTCGCTATTTTAAAACGTACATTCGATTTTATCGAACCTTAGGACCTTTTCCACTTCGGCGTTGATGTCATTCGACTTGCTTATATTCGATGATATTCTATTTTTTTTTATTAGACTATTATTTTGTAATCGACGTTTTTAGAGTCAATATTCAATTTGATATTATTGCTTTACAATTGTTCTATTAAAAAACTTGATATGATGTATGATGATGGGAACAATGTATGTAGGCCGGGTTGTTTCTAAAAACAAGCAACACGCCATAGTCTTACAAACTGACGAAAAACATATTGCAGTACAATTTTTCGTCTATCCATCATCTTGTTCGTGTCGTTAGAAGAATCGATTTTAATAACACCAGATATCAATTTAAGATTATATACGATCACATGGCTATTGAAATTAACACTCAGATATCATACTGCCAATCCGCTTCTTGGCTGTTTTATTCACACAGTTTATTTTAAGTCTAAGACCTGTATGGCGGCACAGACATTCTGTAGAACATATATTACACGGAACAGAACTTTGTATAAAATTCTGTCTTTGAGCATGCGCAAATACATGCATATTACGTCGACATCTATGAGAAAACTGCCAAAATAATCAAGTGACTGTCGATAACGTAGAATTTTATCAATATTTCATAATATTCAGTTGATGCTTAAGTTCCTAGGGCTTTCTTTTACATGAACGCACGACAAAGCATAGAAGCTGCAGCAAATAAAGACCGCGAGTGAGATAAGAGAAGTGCATGGAGTGTGGGCAGGCGGAGTAAACACGTGGTAAACATATTCTTCTCTACCCTCTATGATTGTTAACAAACACTAAAAATTGCTCGTTTGCGCATCGTTGCGACGCCGAATTTGTACAAAATTCTGCAGGTTTTAAAACATGAATCTACAGAATTTTATACAACATTTTGAACAAAATTTGCTGTACGACACGAAACCGAATTTTGTTAAATCACTTTTAAGCAAAATTCTGAACAAAATTTTGTACATAATTCTGTGCCGTGTCGTACAGGCCTAAATCCGGTGTATTGCGACATCATAAACTGACGTGCCGATTTAAATACGTTACAACACGGTGTTAAAACGTTAGTTAGCAGCAGATCCTATTTAGACTTGTAAACTAGTAAATTCGAGGGTCAAAGGTAACAAGCGTTGACAGATGCGGACATACGTGATGTGATTGTAAAACTCGACCCGCCTAGCTTGAATCGTCACTGCATAACATCAGTGACAGATAAATAACAAAACCTCAAATAATTATTCAGTTATCAGAGACGATCTTCTGAAATATTGCAGGGTAGTTTCAAATCTACTTGCTATATTAGCATCATTACAGAATAAGACATTCAAAGACATCCTCATATATATCCCTAAACTCCTTTGATAACAATTCCAACGTCTAATTCAAATTCAAACACAAAGGTGCCTTCTTTTAAGGTTAATGCAGCGACGCTGGTACGGAAAACGGTACAGACTTACACGAGTGAAGTGCATAGTACTATTGAAGCTTACCTATTATGCTGTCTTCCTCCACGCCAATGAACGTGTATTTCAGGAATAGATCAAAGACTGAAGTTTTCATAATATAGAGACCTCGGTGTGTACACATAGAAACGGAAGCGGCTCTAGAAAGGAAAGCAAGCGGTAATGGATTGGTTTTAAAGGTAATCTAATTAGGGTATTGCTGTTCCCGCTTTTCCACTTCCTTGCTGGAATTTACGGATTGTTGATTTCGTCATAATAAAGGCGTAAATTTTAATGCAAATTCACAACAAAACAAACCTCGCGAATTGCACAAGAAATTTGTGTAGTCTCATCTCCACAACTAAACAATACTTGCAGGTCTTTAACAGTTCTTTCTTTTGGTCTCTATAACTCTCTCGTATCTATGTATGCTGATAAAGATCCTGCAAGGACTGACGTAAAAATTGTTAAAAGTGGTGACAAAAATAGTTATAGATTAGTGGAGCATTTAAAATATATCAAGATTGTATTTAAAAGAATTCTAACAAGAAAATATCTAAATCTGTTAATAATTCATTTTTGATTGGAATATATATTTTTGCAAAAGAATTCCACTATTAGTTCGTCAAATGCAACGCGCATTTGCGGCTTCTACATATCCAAAAATGTAATTTTTAGAAAATTTTGTTCTGTATGTGCGATCAACATAACTCGTAAACTATTGAACTGTAGGAACGACCGTGTAACTGAACTTAGGTTCGATCCCAGCTCCAGAAACATCGGATTATTATACCATTGCTTACCCCCGAAATGTAATGGCAAACCACTAAGATACTTCTGCCAAAAAGCATCTTCTCTTTAAAATAAATACAAGCCACTTTCTACAGTTGCTAGCATGTGTTATACTCGTATACACTGCTCAAGGCAATTAATAACATTTATAATATGAAAAAATGCAGTTAAAATAACACCTGTAAATACCTTTATATTTGAACTACATTTTTGAACAAGACTCTGAACGCTTTTTGTCACAATTAAAACATTTTTGCAAGTTTAAAGCGATCGTCACTAGAGAGTAGGTATAAATTACAAATTTTATATATACGAATAAGTACAGAAATCTACCGTGGTATAAATAAAAACCCAAGCCAGCGACACCCTTAGAATTTAAATGTCTTGTCTTAGATCAATCTGTAATTATAAAGATGTAGACAAACTTCTAGGGCTTAAAGTATACCTGAAAACGTACAGTTTTTGTTAATAAATGTATGGTCAAAAGTGTTTTCTTTCAGAGCTACTATTTGTTTCCATAACGACGAAAATTATTACAAGATAAATATAGCTCTCTTTCCCACTTTTCAAATTCAAATTCCGAAAGTTCAGGCAGGACATGGAGCAAGAAATTTAAATAAATTGCTCCTGTTAACCTTGGGGGTAGTAGATATGGTCGAATGAGTCTATCACCAACAATACCGGCCCAAATGTTCACTGAAAATCTTTGCTGGTATCCTTTTTGAACCACCGCCGCAGAAATTCTTATAAAATTCTACCCTTTTGGGTAAATCTGCTTGAACCATGGCTTGTACCTTCTGTGGATGGTACGGATGTAGCTGCTGCTCATGTAGTTCCTCCCATACAGAAACACTCCCATTTAATGGGCTATGGTTCTTGAACTAGTAGAAGGATTTTCAGCCACTCCCTGCAATACTTCTTCCTCAAAATCCACCGCTCGCCTTTTTCTGGTAGCTTCACAGTTGTGTCTGTTGATAACGAATGTACCTTCCTCCCACAGCCGACGTGAAACTAAAGGCCTTGAGCGATGGATAATTCCTATTCGGAAAATGTTCTTGGTACAGGCGAGCAACTTCGCGTGCGTTACCTCTAGCAGCTCCATACATAAGAATCATGTCATACTGTTCAGCAAAAGAACGAGGGGTATTTTTTAAATAAGGTCCGCTCTTTAATAAGAAGAAAAATGCTGTAAATATCATGAACATATATTTTTTTACATATTCTACATACTTTTATATACTTTTCTACATAATTTCCATTTTTGTTCAAACATTTGTAATGCCGCTCAACAAGTTTCTGAATTCCGACGTCAGAGAAATCTGCAGCCTGTGAAGAAGCACAATCCATGACAGCAGTTTTCATTTCTTCGTCGTCGTTGAACCGTTGACCACCAAGCAACTCCTTTAAGTACCAAAACAAGTGAAAATCAGTGGGTGCAAGGTCTGAACTGTAAGGTGAATGGTACAGTTGTTCCCATCCAAAAGACCTGATTAGACTTTGTGTTTGTGCAGAAACATGTGGCCTTGCATTGTCATGGAGCAACATCACACCGGAAGACAGTAGGCCACGCCGCTTGTTTTGCATGGCACGCCGGAGTTTTCTCAAGGTCACACAATACGGATCAGAATTGATTGTTGTGCCTCTCGGCATAACTAACCACTAACAAAATCCCTTTCCTGTCCCAAAAGACAGTTGCTATGATCTTTCATGCTGAAATTGTCTGTTTGGCTTTCACTCTGGTTGGCGACGATGTGTGTCGCCATTCCATTGATTGTTGCTTGGATTCAGGAGTCATGTGCGACACCCAAGTGTCATCTCCTGTACCGATGTGGTCCAACAATTCATCTCCTTCCTGATTGTATCGAGTCGAAAACGATAAAGCACAGCCCAATATTTTTGTTTTGTGATCGTCAGAAAGCAGTCTTGGAACCCACCGAGAACACAATTTTCGATAATTCAGTTTTTTCGAAACAATGGTGTACAAAACTGACCTTGCAACTTGTGGAAATACAATTGATAAATTTGAAATTGTGAATCGTCGGTCGTCTCGAATTTTGTTGTCCACATCACGAACCAAATCTTCAGAAATCAGAGAAGGTCGGCCAGGGTGTGGCTCATCATGCACATTAACCCTCCCGTCCTTGAACATTCTCACCCACTTTCGAACTTCACTGTCACTGATCACATTATCACCGTAAACTTCACATCTGACGGTGAATTTCCGCTGCTGCCAAGTTTCTTGCACTCAAGAATCGAATTGCAAATCATATCTCACAGTTGGCGGGCGAGTCAGTTTTCTTAAACATTATAAACTTCTACAGCTCAGCACACAGACAGACGATACGGCTGCAAATGGCGTCTAAACGCGCCCAAAGCATGCTGGGAGCATACGCGCTAGCGCACTGCGATGATCGCTCGTCATTTTTACTCTCTTTCGCAAGCGGACCTTATTTAAAAAATACCCCTCATATAATTCGCCATAACTCAAAGATACGAAACACAGAAAGAAAATAACAAATTATAAAAGATACAGAAAGAAACGAATGCAAGAAAAGTCGAAAAATATCACAAAAACAACGAATTGTGTGAAAATTGACGTTATTTGAATGCATGTATGTCTAGATTGTACAATATAATTTAAAATTTAATTTGGTTTGCTTATTTTCAGGTACTTCTTAAATAATCTTTAATTTTCTAAAGGAAATACTTTAGACGACACTTTTATTAACAAAAGTTGTTCGCTTTGTTGTGTTTCGCAAGCCCTAGAAGTTTGTCCCTACAATTCATTAACACCCTGTCACACATTAATAATTGACAGTTTACATTTTATAATTTATTAGGTTATTTATTTAATTAATTGATTACAGCAAATGTTATTACAATTACATATTACAATACTGTGAATTGAAAGATGTTAACAGTGGAACATAACATTTTCATATTAGAATCTTATTTTCGTAATGGTACAGAGAATGAAAATAATGAATGGCAATATTCATTGCAAACCTATTTCACAGAATTTCAATGGCGCTATCCGAAGAGGCTGCAAACTTCGCTTATAACAGTTTCTGTCAAACTGTCAAGATTATTGTGAATAATTTTAGAGAAAGTAGAAGCATTAAAAGGAAAAAGGGGATCAGGAATACCAGTGAAAACAACTTCAGCAATTTTTGAAAATGTTAGGATATCGTGGAAGCAACTCCTATTTAGCCAATTAGAAAACTAAGCCAAGAAATTGAGTTATTAAACGGTTATTGTCGCACAATTAAAAAAAGATTTGAGCATATTTCCATACATAATGCAAATAGGACAAATTATTGTCACTGGCTCTTAAACAACATAATATATATGACTAATAATAACATATTGGATCTTACTT
>JABXWE010012556.1:0-29850 GCA_014611495.1 Limonius californicus
TACAAAAAAAAATATCAGGCATATCTGGGTTAAGTAGAACGTTTTTTTTTAATATTACTATTATCAACTTCATTGTTTTTTTTTTTGTTTTAACAGATCACGATGTATGTATATCGCTAAGTTTTTGTATCGCCGGATTGGTTTTTAATAGCCCATCTAAATTTTTACTTTTCAGGTACACCTGAAAGGATACAGTGGGCGCGAGGTGGTTGTAACAGCATTATAATCAAAATAATGGGAAATATAGCATGATATAATGCAAATTATTAAGTGGATTTTGCGTTGTAATGGAAACATATCTAGGGTGATAGCTTGAACATTTATTTCCAGAACTAATTAAGAAACAGTTATTTTCTTAATTTTGGATTGCTGAATGAAATATGTTACATGTAAAAATTGGAACGAACATCGTCGTCAGTACCATAATGATAATATCATTTAAATTATCATTTACAACATTTCTCTAAAAATAAATAACAAATCTATGTTTCCATATTTTTACATTTGTTTTAAACTTATAACCGTTCATGAACTCTCACGATTTTGCTGCTTATCAGCAGGTGCTAACACTGGAGTACGAGGCTATAGTTTGTTCAGAAACGTATCGCCTGTTAATTGGTTAAAATACTTACTACACGATATTCGAATAATCTTGTGTAAATGGATTAATTCGACGATTAATCAGTTATTCGTAATTCCACATCAACCAGATAACAAATAGTTCAGTTTTCGAATACATACTACTAACTATTCCTCAATGGAATAGGTCAACACCAGTGTTTGCTATAACATACATACATGCAGCTTAACATAGCTAAAATATAATCAACGTATCGCCACAGCTGTAGATTAGAGGTTTGGGACTTCGAAGTAGGCCCGGCATCCGGATTCGAATTTCCGGATTTGTTGTAAGCTGCACAGATCAAACTTCTTCGGATTTGTCCGGATTTTCTCTTAATTCGGATATTGGACTTGGCGGAACCCGATTTCAGAATTTCTTTATTTTGTTGTGGTTACTAAACCGACTTCTACGTTTTGATCTGAATTATGGACTACCTGATACATATTTAGCTTCATAGCGGTAGTAAATCTGCTCTAATTATTTTAATGAATCAATTTAATCTGCACTTTATTGTGTTTTAGTCTTAGTTGTTTAGCTTAACAATATGTAACTTGTCTCGACTTTTAACGGCGAAGACAAAAAATATAAAATAATATTTACAAAATTTGCAAAATTCCTGTCGATGGTATTTGAAACAGACAAAGGTTATATTTTAATTAATTTACACAAAAATAATAATTTTTCGAATTATCTTTTGTCAAGTGCGAAGAAAATGATTGTTTAAACAAAAATTTGGATACCCGACACCAACCCAATTAAATATACCGCGCAATGAGAAATTGAAGGAGGTTTTAATTTTAGTTTCGTGTTTTATTTAAAGACTTTCTACAATTTTCGGGGACTAGTTATTTTTAGATCCGTCTATACGTCTATTACGAGCCCTGTCCCATAAGTGTTGGCCCAGTTGCATAAAATCATTGAAATGACTTATTTAAGCAAAAAATTAAAACACCTACTAATTTATTTTCACTGAATTATAACTTAATGCCTTAAATAAAGGAAATCACTGATCCACACTAACTATAATATAAGAAACAAACAAAAAAATTGTGATTACTCACTTTTTGATGACTATGCTTTTATACAACTAATACTTGGTTCCTACAGTTACCACTGTGTAACGTCCCCATTTTTTGCTATAACTGCTTTTATCCGACGGGGCATGGTTTCCACCAATTTCTGACATTCAGCTACTGTAAAATTATTCCAGATATTTTGCAGGCGAGAGCGCAACTCTGATACAGTCCTTGCAGGTTGCACACGAAGTTTTTTTTTCATTATGTGCCATAATGTCTCTATAGGGGACAGATCTGGGCTGCTAGAAACCCATTTTAATAGTGAAATTTCTCTTTCCAAAAACCAACTTTTCACTTTTTTGGCCGTATGACAGGCTGCGCCGTCCTGCTGGAAAATAAGTTCGATTCCAGCTCGCCTGGCTTAATCAAATTTAGGTCTTAGTTTATCTTCCAGAATGTCAATATACTTGGCAGCGTTTACAATCCCTTCTACAAAGTGTAGTTTACCTACTCCACTGGACGACATCGACCCCCAAACCATTACGGAAGCAGGGAACTTAACTTTTCTTTTCAAACAATCAGAATGAAAAGCCTCTTCTTTGGATCGTATAACCCTACTCCGACTATCACCTGTACAAACTTCAAAACGTGACTCATCACTCCAATGTACTGAGGCCCATTGGACTGGGGTCCAATTAATGTGATGTTTTGCCCACCGTAACCTATCCCTTTTTTGTTTTTTAGTAAGCAGAGGTTTCTCTTTTGCCTGAAAATTGATGTGATATGGTTCTACAGAAACAAAAATGCAATTAGATTTACCTTGCAGGTCCTGTAACCCATTTTTATTGCTGTTCGGTTGCAAGTGGACTTTGAAAATTGTTTTGCTGTTGCTTCACTCCACAAAATACTTAATGCATTATAATTGGAACACCGGTTTTGTTGTATAATTCGACGTAAAGCTCTTCGGTTAGTATCAGTAACGCCAAATTTTCTTCCAGGAATAGGCTTTTGTGCAACAGATTTGGTTGTTTTAAATAACTTAATGATGTTGCGAATTGTATATCTTGACAAACTGACAAGTTTTCCAATTTCAGACGCAGATTTTCCCGATTGTGACAAGGAAACGATTATTTTACGCACATCTTCAGTAACAGGCTTACCTCTCACCATTGTAACAATAAATCTCGAGCAAATTCACTTTATTAATGTTCTAACGACACTAATAACAACTGCAAGTTGTCAAATACTTGCATCTGTTTCGTAACCCGAAGATAGTATGATTATGATTTGTGCGTTAAATTACACCAAGTATACTTACGTCTTTTTAAATATCCAGCGAGTAGATGCTTGGAAAACCGCGTCCTAGATCTCGCTCTTTCAAAGCAAGCAAGCAAGCAAGTAGTCTAAAAATTGCTACAAATGTTGCAATTTGTATAAGAGATAAGACAGTAAGTATAAACGTAAAAAATCATAATGCGATTGGATGCAGCTTCTCCAGTTGAGCTCAAATATAAGAAATGCATTTTTTTTATGACTGGGCCAACACTTATGGGACAGGGCTCGTATATATATACAGGATGTTTAAAGAATACGTTCGAATATTTTACCCACTTATAGATCTCATCAATACAAACAAAAAAGTCGTAATGCACATGGGTTCGAAAATTAATCGATATGGAGCTTCTTTAAGAGAATAAATATAGCTTGTTATTTCAATAAGTTCCCCACCCATTAAATCAAATATCCGGGTAAATAAAAAATTTTAATTGCAAATAATTAAAGTAGATGTTCCACATGTCCTCCTTCCATTGTACACATCCTTCGCATCTCCGTAAAAATGAACGCCGCATTCTTTCAAAGATTCCCGGATTCATACGAACAGCCTGGCAGTCACGTTCTATTCGTTCCCGCAATTCTTTTAAATTATTCACAGGGCTTGAATAAACTAGTGACTTTAAATACTCCCAAATATAAAAGTCGAGCGGCTTAAGGCCAGGAGATCTAGGTGGCCACACAACTCGACCCCTCGCCCTATCCACCTGCTGTTGTAATTTTCGTTTGGGAAAATTCTTGATCATGATTGAAAAATGTGCAGGAGGGGTAGGTACATGTTCTAACAATAGTAGCAAGGCATTACGCAAAAAATCAAGATAAAATTGGCCAGTCAAACGGTTCGGAAGAAAAAAAGGTCCTATCACATGATCTCCAAAAACACCAAGCCAAACGTTAATTCCAAATCGTTGTTGATGATTCGATTCAATAATAACAAGAGAGTTTTCATCTAACTAAACATGGCTGTTATGGAAATTACTTTACTAACAACGTTTGCGTTTTCCGCAACTCTTGTCAGTGCCTATCGGCAAAACACCAGACGTGCAGCATAATCAGGCACAATAAGAGCCTGTACCCTTTGAATATGGTATGGGTACAATCGCTCTTTACGTAACATTTTCCAAAATAGGGAAACATTAATATTTACCTGGATTTTCTTCAATCCTCCTAATGTTAAGTTCCACTTCAGGAGTAAAATCTGATCTAGGCCGACCATCACCATCTTTTTATGATTTAAATGGGCCAACTTCGGATAAACGTTGATGCAAATTTTGTAAAAAGTTTGCCACACGGAAGTGCCCGGTTCGGTAATGCTTCGGCATTCAAGAGACGTGCCTCATAAGAATTACCATTGGCCTTACCATACATGAAATGCATATCTACCGTTTTCACGTTAGTATACATATTCCAACAACAACAATAACAATACTGACACTTACAAAAACTCAAACAAATGTTGTTGCTACACTCCTACTCTGCGTAAATAATACATATAATGTATGTTGAAAACGGTTGATTTTCGAACCCATGTTTGTTGATGAGATTTATAAGTGGGTAAAATATTCGAACGTATTTTTTAAATACCCTGTACATACATATATATATATATATATATATATATATAGAACGGCCCCTGGACCTCTTTTTATACGGCCACTTAAAACCTGTTGTCTACAAAACTCAACTTCAGTAGATCACTCAAGTGCGATAAGGAATACTTCATTACTTACATTACATACTTTATTTATGAATTTTTCTGAGGCGAGTTGGAAAACAAATGTGAAACAAAGTGGGTGTTAGGAGGTTCCTAGAAATTTTCAATACCTCTTTTACTTCCAGAGGCTATAACTCATTCTACGTTTTTAAATTTTTAATTGACACCCTGTATGTGTCCTTGTTTTGGAAGTCATTAAACAGTGATGGTGAACATTCGATCCTATTTTCTTTTGATAATTTCTATTTTCTATATTGCACAAAGCATTCTACAATAAATATAATTAGCGGCATTTAGATAAAGCGATAAACATGATCAATTTCACGATGTTGTTGAATTAATTACTACATCTTAAAAGGTCTTCAGTGTCTTTATACATTCTACTGCTTATATCGAAGAACTATTGGTAGTACAGGACTTCTACTAACATTTAGACATATATTTTGCAGTATTATATTGTTGCTAAGCAAATGTATTTAATTAATATTTGTCAAAAATATTCTCCTTGATGTTGAAAATTCAACACTCATGTACATCACGTCACGTCAATATATGCATTTTTTTTTAATTTTTAGGGAATGGTACGGTACATTTTATAGGGGTATTACACGATTAAAATTTCATGGTCATTGGAAAAGGAAAGTAGTGCGTCTAGAGAGTTTTTAAAAATAAAGGTATCTTTTAGTATTGTTTTTGTTTTTAAATATGTAAGTATAGTGTTTATTGGTGATATTTCATTTAATCCTTATTTTGCGATACCTCGTGCACCTAAATTCTATAATTTTCTTCAACTTCTTTTGAAAGGGTACCAATAGTAGAGATACTAGAACATGGAAGGGTTGTTTGGGAATAGGGTTGGCAGAAACGTATCCACCATAATGCGATGTTGGAAAGTCCGAACAGAAGAGCATAGACAACGTCATAGAGTTACCGGAACTGTTTGTAGATTAAGACCGCGAAGAACGCCTCCTAAAAATAAAATCTCTTAGGACCCGGTTCAGTAGTACCAGATCAATTGCCCATGACTGGATGGCTGCCATAGGCTAACATCCCTCTGTTAGTTAAATTTACTGCGGAATAAGATCTTTCACCACGCCGCATCTCGCCATTGAATCGAAGGTAAACAGAAGCAAGACTGCAGTGGTGCCAGGAAAGAGTCTATCGGGATCAGATTGTGTTTAGTTGCGATTCCCGGGTTTGTTTGTGAGCCTATGATGGACATGAGACAGTCCAACGAAGACATGGGGAAAGGTTCGAAGTTCAATATTGTATGGAACGTGAAGCAGGGCTTACCCGAAGCTGTATGGTTTAGGATGCTATAGCATGTGGAACTAGGTTTCCTCTAGTATTCATGGAAAAAACATGAAATCCCAATGTACATCCGCAATTTTTGGAAACTGTTACAATGCCTTTTCTCCAGAAATTAGAATTTCCTATTTTCCAGATTAATAATGCCATACCACATACCGCACCTACCAGTATAAAATTCCTTCGTGAAACTGATGTCAACGTTCTTAGGTGGCCAGCAGAACACTACATTTTTCACCCATCATGTATGGTATATTACAGACAGAAAATTGTGCCAATTATCTGTTCCCGCGATGGATCTACGGCGCCTCAAAAATGGGGTTTAAATTGCTTAGGACACCATACTATACACTATACTAAGTAGCGTCACAGTCACAGCATTTGCATTTCGTTAAATTTCTACATATTTACGTTTTTCATATCGTTAGCGTTCGTTATCCTGTTGTTGTTGTAGGTCTTTCGTTCTTAGTATCGTTGTCGTTTTGCTGCTGCTATCATGGAATACTTTCTTAATTATTTTTTTATTAATCTCACCAGTTCAGCAATGTATGCTATACATGGTTATCGTAAAATTAAAAAAAAAGACTTTACTTAATGACTACACTAGTATTAAACCCTCGTAAACTTAATTAACTTATTCTTAATGAATATGCGGATACGGAATTTGCTTTGGACGAATGCCAATGTCACTTCAATACAGCTACACGTCTCTACGCCGAGCGCTACCCTAATAGATATTAACCACATGTAAGTGCGACGATCAAAGCGTAAGAGAAACTGGGAACATTGTTCCTACCGCAAAAGTAGGTCGTCCACGAGGTGGAAGAACATCGCAGTTGAAAGAAGTATTGGAAGCTTTTGAAAACGAATCTGGATGCAGTACGCGCGATATTGCACGGCCATTTTATGGAAGCCATAGTACTGTACCTAGAATAGCTGAAGACGATAGTTTATTCCCCTAGTATATTCAAAAGATGCAAGGATTACTGGAAGATTTCCCAATAGGTGTGAGATACTGCCAATGGTTGCTCAATCACCACGAAGCTGATCCTAACTTCTTAAGTGATATTTTATGGATAAACGAGGGTATATTTACTAGAGATATAGTTTCTAACATAATAGGCTCCAATGAGCTTAAGAGAATCCTAATTCCAAACACGACCGTAGTCATCGAACATCAGATGTGTTGGACTGGATTTATTGGAAATTGATAAATCGATTTTATTATTTTATCACGTTGTTTAAATTCAGGAAAGTATGTCCATTTTCAATTAACGCTTTACATGGTTTGTTAGACGATGTATCTTCTGAAATTAGACGGAATATGTTGTACCAAATGAATGCAGTCAGGACAATGGAATGGCTTAATGAGAATTATTCAGAAAGATGGCTTGGTCATGGAGGGCCCACAGTGTTGCCTCGTAGGTTGCTTGACTTTAATCTTTTGGGCTACCTTCTTCGATGATTCCTCAACGATCTGGTGTATCGGACGCTAATTGTAAATGCAGAGGAATTAATTCTCAGAACTAAACAAGCTGCCGTAATCGTCTCCGGCAATAATATGATTCAAAACTTGGTAGCCAGCGTTATTCGACGCGCTACAGAGTGTTTTGAAAATGAAGGTGTTCGATTTAAACATTTGTTATAAAGATAATAAATATAAGCAACGGAATGCTTGCAAATTATTATTAAATAATTAATATTACAGCACCTGCAACTAGAGTTTAAAGTCGCATTTACTCAGGTTGTTACTTGGAAAACTTGTTCATAATGCTTTATTACAACACTACTGTTTAAAACAGAAAACAGTAGAAGCATGCCATATTGCCAAATTTAATAATTTTTAAATGCTAAATAAATGTGTAGGAACTAAATATTTTCCAACGAAGCGGTATTAATGCTCAATTTTTACATTTCTTAGCGTAGTCCAATTGTTAGAGCTCCGGTGCGGAAACTCGGGAGTTCCAATCTCCGCCTCGATGCCTGGCGGGCGGTCTACTCGGTCGCTTTAAATAATTAACAACAAAGAATAATAATGCGGTTGTGGAATGCGTGGTGCTCACCACATAACATGTGCCATTAATTTGGCGCGATGACCGGATGTGAGGGTACAGGAGCTCTGACCTTTCACCGTGCACGGCAACGTCCTTTATATAAGAGCAGGGCTGTCCAATCGCAAGTGTCCCAAGTGCCGCTTTAAAAAAAATACGGTTTGGAGGGCCGCATTATAAAATACTTCGTATGCAACTTTATCAGTGAGAAAAAAATAGTGGGTAATTTGAGGATGTTGGTTTTCACTAACTAATGCATCAATATTAACTTTAATATTTGTTGTTGATAAACGAAGCAACTGACTAAGTGAATTATCAGAGAGGGAACATCTATATTTTGACTTTATAAAAGTTGGAAAAACCTGCTTTCGCAAAGATACGTGCTTCCCAGCATTGAGGCCAGTATAAGCCTTAAGTTTCGCAAGTTGGGGTATCGTTCTTCTGGCAGCAACTTGAAAAAGTCCAATGCAGTTTCAATTCTTCCTTGGTAAAAAGGATCTGATTGCAAATCACACAATTCCAGTTGAAGATCTGTTCTGCTTACATTCTCAACTGAAATTGTAAGGGGCTGAGTAAAAACTGAAATCTCTCTTTCGATCTTTTTAAAATCACTAAATCGATTTTCGAATTCTTCTGCAATTGTGTCAATGTATCTTATGTGAGCTAAATTTGAAACTTCCTCAAAATCCTCCGTTTCTTCAAAAAGCTCTTTACAACTTGGAAAAAATGAAAAATAATTTTTTTCTAATGAAGACTTGAAGAGCTTAATTTTATTCTTCAATCCATTTATGTGTCCAAATAAGTTGGCAATATTCTGCTGTTTTCCTTGTAGCTACAAATTCAATTCGTTAAGGTGAGATGTCAGGTCTGTTAAAAAGGCAAGGTCTGCTAAAAATTGTGCATCTACCATTTCATTTTCCAGTTTTGTAGTGTTGGACTTGACTTCATTTTTAAGGAAAACAGGAATGTCCTTGCGTAGAGCGAAGAATCGTTGCAAACAGTTTCCGGCGCTTAACCTACGAATATCGGTGTGAAGTAACAAGTCCCCATATGTAGCCTCTACTTCGGCTAAAAAATCACGAAACTTCCTGTGAGTCAAAGCACGATTGTCCCCTCTAATAATATTAGTTATTTTAACAACCACTTTAATGACATTCATTTGACGTAAGGATTTTCCACATAGGGCCTCTTGGGGAACAATACAGTGGATCACAGGACAGTTGATGTTGTTTTGTTTCAAGAGTCCTGCAAATCTAATCAGTGACAATACAGGAACATTTATCGAATCCCCCGTACTCTGACACCACCTTATTTACAGCTTCAAAAATATCCGTACCCTTGGTTGTACCATGGAGAGGAATAAGATCAAGCATATCCTCTGCTACACTGAAGTCGTTTTGAATAGTTCGGATAAAAATTACAAGCTGGCTAATGTCGGACGACATAGCGAAAAATATTTACATTTTTCAACCGTGTCATGCAGTTTTTTGGATACATATTGATTAATATGGTCCACTCGTCTTGCAATTGTTTGATGCGACACTGAGACTGTTTCGAATTTTTCGGCAATTTTTGTTTCACTGAATTGTTTTGCCATTTTGATTGCACAGTTTTTAACAAGTACTCCATAACTAAACGGTTTTTTCGCTTTGACAATTTCCAGCGCTACTTCGTAAGAAGCGGCAATACTACACGTGTTATCAGTGTCACATTTAAAAAAAAATGTTGTTTGTTGTTTTAGTTTTTTCTTATAATCCGTAATGATAACCTTTCTTGACTCCCCTCTATATTGCTGAAACGTTTTCTCGTGTAACGTAGTGTAATGTCGTTTCATATTATATTCTTTGGGAACCGATAGTACTTGCACACAAACAATGCACTGAAGTTTATTATTGTTGTTTGTGATTAAATAGTCTGATTCCCAACGGTTATTATAAACTCGATGTTCGTTCGTTATTTTTCTTTTCTGCTAAGACATATTTCACCGAGTATTTCACTTAAAAAGGCTTTAGAATTGGTGCGTAACGCACACTAGAACAATTATTAATTAACTCTGTCCATCCCGCTTGACTCAACCTTCTTATATACGTGCGCGTGGCTTCTCGAATATTCGAGGGTGATCGAGCAAGATCGGTCCGATTTCCAGTAACTTCACTGGGACCTTCTATCCGTCGCCAGTGGCATCACACGTGTTTTTATTTGTATTTTATCGTTAATGTAAGAATTTTGCATATTTTGTATTTGAGGGTAATTTATACATTTTGCGGACCGCAGAGCGGGCCGCAAAAAATGAGGTCGCGGGCCTCATGTTGGACAGCCCTGTATAAGAGAATACAGCCTCGCCATTATTATTACTTAGTCGTGTTCTTTTTTGCGCCATTTTAGATACACCCGGTAGATATAAAATATCACTTTCGATTGCGCTTAGTGTATGTAAACATTCTTAAAAGTATAAAAACTACAGAAAATAATTTATTGAAATAAAGAATACACAGTTAGAAGAATTTCTCAATCAATTGTATTTTTTGCCCCATTGTGTATAAGAAGATCCAGCACCTATTTAAAAGTAATTAACTCGAGAATGCAATAACAGCAGCATTTATGTTAAATGCACTCTTTATCTGCACCGTTTAAAGAATTTGCTTCAGAGCTGTGTAATTTAAATGCAAACGTTTCCGTTCCATTTTCTGTTTATTAATTGCAATGCCGTAAGTTTGCTTTAAAATTATATAGCTGACGTTCAGGTTGCAAGGAAATAAATTAAATAATCGAGATAGAGGCTTTAATCGAGTTGTCGCTGATTGCGTCCTATTTGTCTCATGAATCATCTTAGGTTGTTGTTATTATTTATTGCAATTTTATTTGATTTGCATAATTATGAGGTTACTCCAAGCAGACTTGAGCGTAACACAGCAGTTACAAGAAATTAATGCAACGGTTTTATTGTAATTACAAATCAGCGACAAGGCAAATTTAATTTTATAAATATTTTAGAGTAATTTGGTATTTCTTATGGGAGGTTACATTTTTGTGTTAGTTAATGGAATTGCATTTATGGGCAGTGCGGGATTAAGCCTTTTTGCAACATTTCTTTATTTGGGTCCCCTGAAACTGGTGATTGGCGAAAAAGTTTCTTCAAACTAGTGATAGGTATAATCGAATGATTTTAATGATCGAGATATGCATTCGAATTAATCATTCGAATCCAAAATGCGCGCATCTCTCGCATCCTGCCTTTCGAATGATGATGGCACTCCTGCTCTTGTCTCGAGTTGTTTTTTCGATTTTCGACTGGATTCTGTTCTGTATTTATTTAAATTTCGTCAGATTGTAAGATTAACTGATTGTAAATGCAGTTTTATGGTTTTCCATGTTATGTTATAAGTTATTAATACTAACAATATTTCTAATTATTTTATTATAATTGATTAATAGTTTATATCTTCTTAAGAGTAATCATAACGACCAATATAGACAATAAATTTTTGAAATGGAAAGGTAATATGAAAAGCCGGACAGATTACAAATGATCTTAACTGATTAAGATAAAATAATTTGGTTTATTTGATATTTTTAAACAGTCAAACGAATTGTTGAAATTATTTTATTTATTTTTACCGCCTGTCCATTCTCAAACGCGAACATATGAGTTTAACATTGTGTTTAACATATTTGCTGATTCCTGCTCGGCAATTCAACTTACAGGAAAGGTAATGGTATCAATTGAAAGATTAAATTATTGCGCATCAAATCTACTAATAATATGATTAAAGGTGCGATTTTTATTTTAAAATTCTAATTTAAAACATGACGATAATTAAAAATGAGTTGCTGGGCTGGGATTTTTAATAACAATATCATTGATCCATTTGAAATTGAAAGAAATGTAAATTCAGCAATGTATTTGGACCTATTAGTCACTAAGGTAGGACCTGCATTGGAAGAAGTTGCCTGGGAAAATCAGGAGATCTGGTTCCAACAAGACGGCTGTCCCGTGCATTTTGGCTTAGATCTTAGAATTTTTTTAAATGATTCATTTCCAAATTGTTGGCTTGGTAGAGGTGGTGCTTTAAATTGGCCAGCCAGATCTCCTGCTTTAGCACCTTGCGACTTTTTCTTTTGGGGCCACCTTAAAAGCAAAATTTACAAATGCCGCCACTCAGATATTAATTCTTTGAGAGACGCAATAGTTGCTGAGTGCGCGTTAATTACTGAGAGGCAGTTGGCCAATGTAAGAAATGCTTTTTATAATAGATTGGGGTATTGCTTATATCAAAACGGGGGGTTATTTGAATATTTATTATAATTTATCTTTCTTTAGTATTGTTTTTTTCATAGAGTTTATAATAAAAACTATTTAAACTAATCACTTTAATGTTTTTTGATGTAGTATATAAATAATGGCAAAATAGCTATAAATCGAATGCACAATGTAAATTGCCTATGTTCGACTTTGAGAGTGGGTAGCCGGTATAGTTTATGACGATAATATATTTAATAATATAATAATTAATCTAAAAAATTCTACAACTCATATTTTTGAATTTAAGTATGGAAAAGTAGAAATAAATAATCTAAACTTAAGCCTGCCCAGTTCGACATTCTAAAAATTTATTTTGCTAACTTAGCTGCACAAATACGTTACTTTGTATATTATCTTTTAATATTTTCTAGAACTACAAATTCAATCGAATACTATTCAAATTATATACCGATATTTCGTTTATGCAAGACGAACTTTGCATAAGTCTTCCCCTTTCACGTAAAGTTAATGTCCAGCTCATCTTCTAACATTTCGATGGTCATTCGGCGATCTTTTAGCGCAATTGCACAAACTCGCGAATTTGTATTCCATGACATCGACGGACTCCCAATTCAAGTTTATCAACAGCAGTTTCGTCTCACTGCTGGGCACTAGCCTATTCGCTGCCATGTGCTTCTCCTCAGCGCTAAGGTGGGAGCACGGGGATCTGCGGTTGGTATGGTGATTCTAAGATTGTCAACCGGATTTGAAAATTGTGTATGGTGGGTTGCAGTACAAGGTTTGTATTAGCTACCATGGCAACAGTGAGAAATCGAACCCAAGCTATAATCGACGTTTTGCCAACTGAGCTGTACCCGTACGTTGATAGTAGAAAATCTAAAAAAAATTGAACATTATTGTTTGAATACTTTGTTCAGTAGTTTAATTCTTCAAAAAGAATGAGATTTTAAGAAAAACAATTGCTTTTAGAGCCGATTATGATGATTGCTCGTAAATACTAGTGAAATAATACCCAACGATTTCATTACGTATTTGAAACACGCTTAACCTATAATTCTATGGGTGCGTTTAAATCAGTATACATTATCTATACAACGGGTAAATAAAATGATATTCCATAAACTAGTAGACTTCACACTTTTATAGAATACTTTGAGGCCACGAAATTACGGCGATTTCACTATTTTTTGAAATACTACGAAGAGTTTTCCAGCGGAGACGGCACCTTCCTTTCCTAGTTTAACAACAACCTATTGATTTGTTTTTACATTATTGTAAAATCTATGTTATTAATTCTCCTTGGTAAATTGTTTATATGGTGGTATCTCTACAACTGTGTACCCAACCATTTGTGACTTATTATTTATAGTTTCATCAATCAATCAATTATCAATGGCTCGTTGTCAGGATCCACTGAGCAATAGAACTACCATAACAAGAGTAGCAGAAAAAACTTGAAGTGGAGAAAAATACCAATTTAGTATATTTGATTTCAGTTTCAAGCGAACTGTTTTACTTATACAGTCAGAAAAAAATTCCTGAAACTTTATTATGCAGCTTAGCTATTAAAACAGCTAACAAAATCAAACGAGGCAGATGTTAATCAAAGATTGGTTAATCTGCAAACCTAAGTCGTATTAAAATGATGTTGTATGCATTTACATTATCTCCAGATAAAAGCTTTATTGATTGTAAAACATTAATTTTACAATCGCATTAACATATTTGCATGAAGATGAAGCGATCATGATCAGGAAGTAATTTACAATAATTCACCGCGTCCGCTGGTAGAAGGAGGAAGTGATAACTAAGAATACTGTTGGATAATGATTGTGAAACCTACACCGGACAGAAAAGGCACAACATGTAAATTATTCACATTAATCTTATTGTTTAAAGGTGCATTAGATAAAGGAGAAATAAACATGACCGTTCACAATGTAGATGGTAATTAGGAACTTTGCGATTGAAAATTTTAAAGATGAAAATGTTAACAACATCATTAACGAAGCGTGAGAATTTACAAGCTGATAGATAAAGTCCTTAGTATTTTGAATGGTGTTTAGTCTTATTTGTAACTGTTAAATGGCCTTCTGAAATTGAATTTACAGCGCTTATATTAATTTAATAGCACTGTTTTAGTTCTTTTTGCTGAAACATCATTATGTCTAACAGTTAAAAAGAACTGCACTGCAGGAAAGAACTTTTTACTTTTTAGAATAAAACCAGACGGAGAGTGTAAGAAAAATAAATGATAACAATAATGATAAGAATAATTTTTACCAGGATTACTCCATTACTTGAGGTAGTAATGGGCACAGGTCAGCGCGTTAGACATCTAAGCTGCAGGTCTAGGGTTCAAACTCCCAGCACCGGAACATTGAATTTTTAACAGCCGTTCATCCTTGCAAGGCAATGGTAAACCAGAGAGGTATTCTGCCTAGTAAACCTTCTCTGGAGTAGAAGTGTAGATGTAGGTCCTCTATGTCTGTGGTACTTTAAAACGCACAACAGAGGCATAGGAGAGAAGATCGCTACGTCTCGTAAGAGATACAGCACTTGAAGAAGTATAGTTCTTTATTTAGGAGTCTGACTACTTTCTTATTTATTTCTTATGTTGTACAAAAGAGAATTAAAAACACAACTCAAAAATTTCACAAACTGAGAAAATAAATCAACCTATAAGTAGTAAAATGTTCAATAAATACAAGAACCTAAACATAAATAACTGTAAACATAAAAACAAGTTGCAAATTAAAACCATTAATGCCATATATGTGCCTGTTCTTCAGAAACTAACTTTTCAAATCTGGGCTCTACGTTCGATACACACACAATAATATCATTTTCAAGTTCGAGGTGATTTCTTACTTTTGTTTTGATGGCAGTCATAGACGACAAACTTAATTCGCACAAATGAGATATAGCAAATGCCACCAAACGCTTAATAGCTTCGTCCGCCAGCTCGGAGTATTCATCCATTTCTTTGGTCTAAAATTGATTCAATATCCATCTCCGATTGTCTAAACTGTTTTATATTTCTTTGGGAATATAGTTAGTGAGCTGATGTTTTAAATTGCGCAAACTAATTTGCATATTTGAAAACACGTGCGCAGGATTTGTCATATTATCATTCTTAACTAAGTCTTCCATGAGTTCTTGAATGAATCATACTTTTTGTTTCTAAATAAAGTCGACTAGAAATCAAGTTTCTGTATAAATTCGTTAATTTTGGCCGTGGCTGTTATTATGTTAATATCGCGGACTTGCGAACTGCTATTCAGAGTGTTTAAGTGCTCAAAAGCAACAGCAAGGAAAGCTAGCCTAAGAAGCTAAAGGGAATTGAAAAATATGTTCTCATATTCTGGTTTCTCATCTTGCAGGTACATCAACGATTTCACAAATGGAAAAATTTTCAAGACGTTACTCCTCGAAAGTCATCTTACTTCCGCGTGATGAAGAAGATTTACCTATAAAAACCCATGCCGTTACAAATTATTCGAAAAATATGAGTCTGCACTGCTTTTTCCTTGATGGAATTTACCACTTTAATGATATTTTTCAGCACACAATTAATTTCAGTAGGTAAAGATTTTTTGCGGTCTGTGATACCGCGGTGACTACTGACGTAGCTTTGTTTTTTATTATCAAAATATTCAATACAAGGTATTTTTTATTTACTTGGAAGCATCTTCTGTCAGAAAGGTACTGTGATTACATATTTTAGCTATGGCTTGTTGTGAGAGCTTCCCGATGCAAATAAAACAGTGTAACCACATGGCATTTGTCATTATTTCTTCTAATGCGACAATAAGACCAAATGGATGTCCTGTCTTAGTCTTGGCGCCATCGGTGTATACAGAACGCAGTTTGCCCAGTGAATCTCGTTCTCATTAGTACTTTGTATGTAAGTGTCGAATAACCTTTTGACCTCTAATGGAGTACAAAATAAAATATTTCTTGTAATACCATCTCCAGTATTGTATCTTACAAATCCTATAAATTGGGTACAGTTAGAAATATTCGTTGATTCGTCTATCTGTAATGAGAAGTGCGTGCACTTCTTAATATTCTCTACAACTAGTTGGAATATCTTCTGCCATGTCACTTATTCTTCCTTGGATAGTATTATTAGAGGCGGGTACTGTTTTCAGCTTGTCAGACTATTTTCACTATGCATTATTTGCGCCATTTTAACAGCTGCTCGTAATATTAGATCTTCAGCAATTGTATGTGACTTACTGATTTTTGCAATGCGAAATGATACTCGATATCTTTATAGTAATGCTTTTTCATTAGTAGTGGTTGCTGATGTAAAAGTGGCTTGCTCCTTGTGTAGGCAGCTTCTTTTCAAAGAATTTCACAGGCTTTTCTTTTTGTCGCGATGTATGGCATTTAAATGTCAAAACAGTTTTGATGTCTTCATACTTTCTTTTGACAACACTTGTCGACAAAGTATGTAGTAGGGTTTCTGGGAAATAACAGTAAAACCATATTTGAGATAATCATAGCTGTATAATCTGTTTTTCTTGTGTGATGCAGAAGGTTCTAATGACTGTTTAAAAAGTTTATCCATCTTCAGCAAAATGAGTACAGCTCGTACTTAACGATAAATATTTGTTATCGATTTATTGCACTCAACACATAGTCAGCAGTACAGTACACATTTTTAAAATGATGTATAAAGCAAAATCATTTTCCAGATTATTTCAGTGTCATATAGCACTTCCCCGAATATCGTGGAAATTTCCGGAAATAAGTAGAACAAATATATACATTGCGCTACTTAATAGAATAGACGTACTGGATGGCGTCAGTTGGCCGTTTAGCCGCTGATTCGGAATGAAGTTGAGTACTACAAGAGAGTGCTCGTGAGAAAAATGTTGGCCAACAAGGGGGCGTGCTTTAAAAGAGTTGGGGAACCACTGATTTACATAAACTGAAAGTAATTTTTTCATATATACCTAATTAATGCTTTGTAATAGCTTCTTTACGCGAAATACAATAACTGTTTCATATTTTTTCTAATTACATTGAATAGAATAATCGTTGCGTGTAAGTTTTTCATTATACATACTTTTTTTAAACATTTACACTAACGCACCCCCCTCTCCGGAACCGCTTTCGCATTACTTCAGGAGGGGCGGGCGTCCCTTACACACTAACCATTCATGCAACATGCACCTTAAACTTAACTAAGTGAAAAAGGGTCGCCTCAGCCGGCGTTTGACCCCGCGGCCGATTGGGCCGCATTTCACTGTGAACTCCACTGGCAGCACTTGTTCGCACTACCCTATCGCGGTCCTTTCCTTATACATACTAAAATGAAGTCTCTATGTATTTTTTCTTATTACACCAAATAGAATTAACATTTGGAGTATTTTTTTTTATATAAACAGAATATTATTGTAAAATCTACTTGGTATATTATTCTTACATATATCGGAATTTTGTAAAATGTTGATTTGGTATACAAATTAGAATAAGTTACAGGTATATATATATTTTTGAACACAAAACAGAATTCATGTTGATTTTTATTCATGAAATCTAATTAATTTTGAGTGAAGTTTTGCATATACAACATACAACACACTTAAAAAATTATTTCACTAAACGAAATACACTTTTGGAATAAGTTTTACTTTACATAAAACATAACAATTATTGTTCCTAAGACAGATTTCATTAATTTTGATTGCAAAATTTATGAGGATAATAAGAATTGAATATGAAAGTTTTCCATCGGACTACATTGAACGTGTTGCCGCATATACATAGGTAAGAAGTTAAATTAACTTTATTTGCAATCTCATATACGTAAAAACAACAACCATTAAAGAAAGACTGCAACCCATAAAATAGTAAAACTACTTACTTCTACTGGTGATTAAATATTTTTTGATTTGACGGACAATGCTTTGATTGGCTTAAGCTATTTAAAGCCTTGCTAGCATTGGTAACATAGTTCCAGTATCACTTATGAATGCGCTGTACGTAAATCTAAAAATATCATAGTTTTCCATGTTTGTCTCAAAAAATAGTAATATTTTACGACAAAATACAGGCCTAATATTTTTATTGTTAGGTACTATGATTTTTGTAATAATTAGATAATATTGAACGAGCCGGTTGAGGGGCTACTAAAGTTACCTAAAATATGTTAAAAATTAGCCGTATCTACTTTAATAGACCATCTTTTTAAAATTCGGTTTCTGCTATACAGGGTGTCTGAAGCCGTACCGGCAATATTTCACGGATGAATTCCTGAACTAACTTAGAGTCGAACAGTCCATATAAATATACAGGGTGTCCCAGAACTAAGGGGCCATACGGTAATGGCAGATTCTTTGTGTACAAAAATTACGATTTGTCTAATAAACCATAGTCCAAATGTCAATAATAACCGAGATACAGGGTGTCAAAATTAAATATTTATTTTTGATTTTTTCTAATAACTTTTGAACAAATGTAAATATTTCAACAAATTTTGGAAGTTAGGGGTTTTTTGACGTGAGAAATTCAAATTTTTAACTGTTTTTCTGTTACGTAGTAGAGGGCGCCACCTACGGCATTTTTCTACTCTTTAACACATCATAACTTTTTTGTGCTTCAGGGTATGATCTTTTTTCGCAAAGATATAGATTTTTCAACCTTTTCTACGTAAAAATTATATACTTTATTGATGTCGCTACTAGCAGCCGTTTTCGAGTTATTTGAGTTTTAATGTTTCACTGCATTGCAATCTTATGGGTATACAATTTATACTTAGTCAACAAAGGTGGCTGTGGCTGTTTCCATGGTACGCGATCTGACAACTGCTGTTGTTAGTTCACTTTTTGTGTCATTTTTGATGTAAATTTTTCAATGTTGAGTTGTCTTAAGTAAAATTAAAACTTCACAACTTGACAACTACTTAAAACAACTCAACTTAAAAAATTTACATCAAAAATAACAAAAGAAGTGAACTAACAACAGCAATTGTCAGATCGCGTGCCATGGAAACAGTCACAGCCACCTTTGTTGACTAAGTACAAATTGTATACCCATAAGATTGCAATGCAGTGAAACTTTAAAACTCAAATAATTCGAAAACGGCTATTAGTAGCGACATCAATAAAGTATATCATTTTTACGTAGAACAGGTTGGAGAATCGTTATCTTTACGAAAAAAGATCATACCTTGAAGTAGAAAAAAGTTATGACGTTTTAAAGAGTAGAAAAGTGTCGTAGGTGGCGCCCTCTACTACGTAACAGATAAACAGTTAAAAATTTGAATTCCTCCCGTCAAAAAACCCCTAACTTCCAAAATTTGTTGGAATATTTACATTTGTTCAAAAGTTATTAGAAAAAATCAAAAATAAATATTTAACTTTGACACCCTGTATCTCGGTTATTATTGACTTTTGAACTATGGTTTATTAGACAAATCGTAATTTTTGTACACAAAGAATATGCCATTACCGTATGGCCCCTTAGTTCTGGGACACCCTGTATATATATAATTTGAAATAAAGATGATATGAACAGTTTCCAGTATGGGAAAGTCCAGGGAGGCAGTCGCGTCCACTTATTTGTATTACTACACTCAGAGCTCTAACAAGCAACGAGATTTACCAATTTTAGAAATAATAATTTTATAATGATACGTTTTCTACATGTGTTGGAGCAATCAGTAGCCGCTCTATTTTTTAAATGTTAAAATTTTGGGGTAGTTGTGCATATCAAAATACAACCAATAAACAAACATCAAAATATAAATGGTAAATCTACAATAAAACTTTCTTCGTGTAATAGTCATGATGAATACCATGAGAGATTTGAGTTTGTTAATATCCGACGTTGGTGATTTTAAGCAATTTATGAAATTCATCAAAAATCATACATGTAATAATTTCACTGGGGCTAAGGAATGAACTAATGGACAAGCATCAAACTTTACCGGCAAAATTAAACCACTTGTGATATTGCATATCATTAGAAAATTATTTTGTATTTCTGATATACTTAGTGTCATACGAAGTCTAGTAATTATGAATGTGTGTGGATCTGTAGCGAATGGATTTTAAAGCCAACTATCAAAATTTAACAACAGACAAGAACATGTTTGAAGCTAAATCAAAATTGAGCGTCCATAGTTTATAACCATTTCGTCCCTAAAAATGCACTTTGCACCATCTCAAACATTTGGGACTAAATAAATAGTCAGAAGAATGTACAAACATAATAATATAACGCATGTTGCATAAAAGAAGAACTACACTGTAGTAGTGTCCACTAATTTTAATACATGCACCACCAAAAAAAAAGGTGTCAACAATGCTTTCATTAAAATATCGCCTAATTCCAGTATTTTGTCAGTTAGTTTAGATTTCGCAACAATTGAATATTTAAATTTAGAGAATGCCGTTGCTGTTAGAAATTAAATATTTAGTTAAAGAGAGATTTTTTTACATCATTGCATGTCTGTGTTGCTTATTAACTATCATAAAATAAAATAAAAACGATTTTATGTAAAGTACATTATTAATAAATACCATTCTAAGAATGGGTGTGCATTTTGTAATGATATTAGAATGCGAGCAACATTTTGCTTTGAATTCTACCACGTTAATTTTTGACAAAATGAATTCTTTGATCATTATTCACAGGAGTGCAAACATAAAATCCTGAAGCTTTCTTTTGTAAAGTACACATCTTCCATCTCCATGCGGCATATTCATTATTTCTTTTTAAGAAACTACAAAATAAAGTGTTAGACGCAGCCAGCGGGTTTGCTTTAGTTTAATATAATGTCGAATTCCATATTTTCGTATTTAATTTAACCATTTTTATTTCACAATCTGTAATCTAGGGGCATTGAAAATCTATTTTTGTTAAGTGCATATCTTACATCTCCGCAAGACATATTTTTTTCTTATTTTTAATAAAGAACCAGTTAAGGCGTGGGGCGCAACCCGCGGATTCGCCTAGGATAATATAGGATTGGATTTTATATCTTCGTATTTAATTTTTGCATTATGATTTCAAAATGTTTAATCTAGGGGCACTGAAATCCTATTTTTGTTAAGTGCATATCTTCCATCTCCGTACGGCATATTTATTATTTATTTTTAAGAAACAACAAATTAAAGCGTGGGGCGCAACATGCGGGTTCGCCTAGGATAAGATAGGATTGGATTTTATATCTTCGTATTTAATTTTTGGATTATGATTTCAAAATGTTTAATCTAGGGGCACTGAAATCCTATTTTTGTTAAGTGCATATCTTCCATCTCCGTAGGACATATTTATTACTTATTTTTAAGAAACAACCAATTAAAGCGTGGGGCGCAACCCGCGGATTCGCCTAGGATAATATAGGATTGAATTTTATGTCTTCGTATTTAATTTTTGCATTATGATTTCAAAATCTTTAATCTAGGGGCACTGAAACTCTATTTTTGATAAGTACATATCTTCCATCTCCATACGGCATATTTATTATTTATTTTTAAGAAACAACATATTAAAGCGTGGGGCACAAACCGCGGGTTCGCCTAATTTAATATAGGGTTGAATTTTATATCTTCGTATTTAATTTTTCCATTTTGATTTCAAAATCTTTAATCTAGGTGCGTTGAAACCCGATTTTTGTTAAATACATATTTTACATCTCCGTACTGCATATTTATTATTTATTTTTAAGAAACAACCAATTAAAGCATGGATTGAAGCCCGCGAGTTCTTCTAGGTTAATATAAGGTTGGATTCCATATCTTCGTATTTAATTTTTCCATTCTGATTTCAAATCTTTATTTTAGGGGCGTTTTAACCCTATTTTTTTGTGGGGGCACGCATTCCACTCCCCTATTACTGTATTAAACTATTAATATAATATAAAAATTGCAACAAGTAAGTTTCGCGAATTCCAAATTTTCGAAAGTATGAAGTTGACTGAAATTTATTCCAAGTATTCACTAACTTGGTTTAGGAATATGCACCGTTTAGTGCTATAGTTAATGCTATATAATTATCATAGCTGTTTACTTAGACAAAGATGAGCTTAATGGCCTATGACAACGGCCTAATGTCCAATTAAAGATTCTATATTAAGCTAAAGCCCTACAGAAGATTAAGGGATTAAATACAGTAAGAAAGTGCCCAGTTTATGCCCACTCAATCAATTGTAGGTATGGAGTTTGACAAATTAGTTCAATAAACTTTGATTTTTTTTTAAAATAAAATTAAACGGATCCTAAACCGGTCTAAGAAATCAAATCATGTGCACCTTTTTTTAAGCAATCCACGATTTCCCTTTCTTTAACTTAAATCAACTTCCAAGCACTAGTTTGGCTCCACAACTTACGGTTCCATTAACATTCTTTGTTAGCTATATATTCAGTTGAACTTCACATATCGAAGTGCCAAGGAACCGTGAAAAAATTCGTTATATGGAACATTCGATGTATACAACAACATTTAAACAATTTCTGCTTCGATTTGTCATTTTGTGATTTTAGTGATACGAGTACACTATGCAAGAATGCAAATGCAACTGCAAATTACATTTGTGAAATTGTATATAGATACTTAAATACGAATGTGCGTGTATTCATTAACAACTAGGGAGTGCACAAAGGGTTGCCAAAATCCCCGATGGGGATGGTAAAGTAAGTTTCAAATTCCGAGAAAGGCACAATAGATTTGATATTGAAATGATTAGGCTACAAAATATTCGTTAAATAACAATTCGAAGTTCGATGTACGGGCCAAAATTACGTTAAAAGTGCTCTCACTGTCAGGATCCCTGAAAAAATTTTTAAGGGGAATAATTTGTTATATCGTAGTTCGACTGTACAGGAAACATTTTTTAGACTATTACAATCATCAATATTTATATTTATTTTTCAGCTTTGGTTTCTGCATATCTTCGGTATCTAATAACTCATTTTCAACAGTCGACATATATAATTTCGGGGTAATGATGTGGAATACCGCTCTGTGAAATTACCGCGCTCCTTCTAATAACACCAGTACTATTTTAACGAAAATTATAGCCCGAAAAAGTTAACCGTTCATTCTTGTATTCCTCTTTTCTATCTGCTTTCTCAACAGCAACCTATGTTGGATGAATAATGAAACGATTAATTTTAAGCAAATTAAAAAAAACAACATGCTCTTTCAATTTAATAATAAGCGAATCCCTTCTTCCAGTAATAATTCCTGCATAATTTACAACAATATATTTCATTTACAACCTTCTAACGTCTGACAAAACTATTTTTTTACAATAATTCATTCATTAATATTCTCAAATTTATTTCTCAATTATTTATGATTTCGACAAATACGTAAAGGTGAGCTAAGACACACAGCTAAAATGGAAAAGAGTGTGCCTTATGTGATAAGATGGGAATAAACAAGGAACCTATACTTCAAAGGGTGCTATAGTCACCTTTAATAAGGAATTGACCATTCGTTTTGTTAAAAAAAAAGTAGTATACACATCGCTAATATATTGCCTATCCGCACCATAAAAATCGTATCAACAGTTAAATTAAAAACAATCCACGGTGGGAACGTGAAACGTCATAGTCCTTTGCCACGTGACTCTAATTTGTTCCATGTCTTGTATTATATTATTATAACGAATAAGAGAGGGTATAAAAGACCAGATTTCGTAGGTTACCGTTAGAAAAACTATTATTGAAGTTGGTATCTACTTGCGCTGAACACGTAATTAGTGCTGTTAAACGATATGTATTAAATAAGTGCCAAATGGTAAAAATTGCAATTCTGACCATAAAAACGGAGCTAAATACAATAACATGAAACATATAGAACGCACTATACACCATATGAATACCATACAACTATACGTTATTGAAAATATCAACGCAATAGCAAGTGCCGCACCTATTAAAAAAAACACGCACGCAAACTTCGTAATTTTTAATATTGCAGACTCGATTTTTTTTGGGTTGAAATGGCATCTATTTTAAAAATATGCGGATTATATTTTTTGCGCTAGAATCTAAATTTAAACAAATTTTAGTTTAATATTATGGTGTTCTATATCGGGTTTTTTGACTTGCGTTAAGTAGACATATATTTTCTGTATTTTGTGTTCATAATGCGAAGAAATATTATTAAAACATGTTGAAGCGATATTGACATGTATTAAATTTGGCTGATAATAACAAATACAAGGATTATTTGAAAAGTATTCCGAATTAGGTGGCATTTGTAATTCTGAAATTATTAGTGTAAGGAATTTTTTCATCTGCCACATGAATATTTGTAAAACATCAAGCCATTCTGTCAAGTAGTTGTTTGGATACAGATGTTAAAAAGTTTGTGAGCGGTTATTTAAAAATGAAACAAATGGCAAAACTTGCTGTAATTAAATACTTTATTAAAATAATACTGATATGAAAAAATATAACAATTATCTTATGTTTCAACGGCTAATCAATACTTTTGCAGTTCCGATCAATGAATTACTGGATAATCTTGTACAAGGATAAACACGATTTTATATTTTGATCGTGTAGTACCGGATAGAAGCGATCATACGCTACAGATCAGAGCGTTAGTTTTCGATGCCGAAGGCCTGAGGTTCAATTCCCAGTATAGGAACACCGGATTTTTAACGGCCGTTCTCCCTCATAAGACAGTGGCAAACCAGCGTGGTATTCTGCCTAGTAAATCTTCTCTGACGGAGAAGTGTTTAACTTCCCGTGGTTCGGATCCCACTTTAACCTGTAGGTCCTATAGGTCTGTACTTTACAAAAAAAAAAGCAACAGAGGGATAGGAGAGAAGATCGCTACGTCTCATAAGAAACAAAGCACTCAAAGAAGAAGTACTGCATAATACCAGCCATGTTGTCTATCTACAACCTTTTATTTAAAAAATCCTAATCACACTCCTGAATAATAAACCCTGAGTTTTCTTCTGAAAACACCCGACAAATAAATATGTGGATATGTGCTAATGCATAATTTATAAGCACAGATTTTATTTTAAAAACATAACGGTTAACTGCTACAACTACCACAGCAATTAATTGCTAGCTACCGATTGAATTTATAGAGCGTGTATTTAATTATACTTGTTTATATAACCTAAACCTGCGGCAAGTTGGACAATACAAAACAAAAATAAAATAATTTTCAAGAGAAGCAACGACAATAGTTCGGATCTAACTTCGCAGTTCATTTTTTAAAACTTTTGTAACAAATTTTTGAAAACTTGGTGTTAGATTTCCATTAAACATCAAATTCTGAAAAAATTTCAATTGCCGCAAATGTTTATTTTAGCATTTAATTAAGTAAACACAGAACAATAATGCTTTGTAAAAGAAGACCTAAATGAAAAACTCTCTTAAATACACAAAAAAAAATACAAATTCTGAAAAAAAAAAATATACTTTGTTAAACAGCAATAAGGTAAAATGATCGATTAGAAATGGTTCACCGTAAAACAATTCCAAAAATGAAAAGTAATACGAATTAAAATTGTTTGAATACTGTCGCGAAATGTTTAAAAAACGTTTATACAGGGTGTATCAGAAATAGGTACAAATATTTAAAACAGTAATAGATTGGCTCAAGTAGAATTCAATGGTACTATTCATTTTTCAAAAATCATTAAGTTTATTTTTTTGAATTAAAAAATAAAAGAAAATTTTGTTTGAGAACTGCTGATGATACATAGAAAATACATTTAAGCTGTAGGTTATTACCTAATTGTAAAGTAAATCCAAAGTGGTAAACACGTAAAAACTTGTCTAGTTTGTGATAACTGAATAGAAATTACTGACCTACCTAATAGTATTGGTCTGTGGCAGGTGATAAGAATTTTTTTGCACTTCTATCCTACTCTCCTTTTCATAACATGTCTGAACTCAAATTTTTGTTATTATCCTGCGGTACTCAAACAATTTTGGGTCAAATTTTCAATTATTATTTTCTCACATCTTAAGGGTCCCATTGCCAAAGAAATGTTTTTTTTTTAGTTTGTATATATTGTAATCTATCATCGGATTTAATATTTGAACCTATTTCTGATACACCCTGTATAGTTGCATGTTGCAACCGATTAATAGCTAACGCCTAGTAAAATGTAGATCCCTAGACCACACTCTCTGGGAATCACGCTACACATTTTGCTGGTAGGAATAATAACAGTAGTCGGAACGATTCTCTTTAAAAGTATCGCGATTACGGTACCGATACTTCATCAAAAAACTACAGCGTACCGATACTCGATACTTTTTTCAGAAAATATCGCGATACCGACAGTCGATACTTAAAAAAGTATCACGATACTTTTAGCGATATCGTTCCGTTAGGGAACGGAAAGTAAAAAATACAAATAAGCTATAATGCGCGATAATCAATACTCAAAAACTATCGCGATACGTCGACCACTGGGTAAAAACATTGATGCCATTGATGTGCCTTGACAAAAGTGGTTAAAAATGATATAACTGTGCTGCTGAGGAGGATGAAACTTCTAAAAAGCCATTCAAATGAAATTGATATGAGTAGGCTTCATTGAAATTGAGTATCTTTGAAAATGTCAAAACGATTTTGGTTGTATACAGTGTTCATCTTAAATATTTGAAAAGTAAGCAAGACCATGCTTCGGAAGGCACGTCAAAGCCGTCGGTCCCGGCTACCTCGTAGTAGTCGTACTTTTCTTCGAGTGCTTTATCTCTTACGAGACGTAGCGATCTTCTCTCCTATGCCTGTGTTGCGCGTTTTAAGTGCCACAGACATAGAGGACCTACAGCTTAACGTGGACTCTGAACCACGGGAAATGTAATCACTTCTACTCCAGAGGAGATTTACTAGGCAGAATACTAGTCGTAAGACCAAGTCAAAGGCGAGCTGAATTTGAAAACTCCACCGGACGCCACTCCAGTCCATGCTTATGCGAATTATTATTATTATTAAAGAGGCAACATTTACCAAATAATTTGATCAGTAAATTATACAACAATTTTTGATAGCAAAATAATTGTATAAACGGCACTGCAATAATTTTCGAAATTTTGGAAATCATATTTTTCGAAAGAGGTTTCAGGAATTTAATTTAGTTTTGGTGCATGATATGGCCCTAAAAAAATATTAAATTAGTTTTATTTAACATTACTAATCTTTGAATGAATTTTATAAACTAATTTTAAATTCAAAAACTAATCTAAGGCCTGTATGGCACGGCACAGAATTTTGTACACAATTTTATTCCAAGTGTGTTTACTAAATTCTGTGCGTTGTCATACAGCAAAATTTCGTACAAAATTCTGTATTAATGTTCTAAAATCTACAGAATTTTGTACAAAGTCGGCGTCGTATTGATGCGCAAACGAGCAATTTTTAGTGTTTCTTAACAATCACAGAGGGCAGAGAAGAACACGTCCCCCGCCTACCAATACTCCGAGTACTTTTTTTAGCTCGCTCGCGGTCTTTATTACTGCAACTTGTTTACTTTATCATCCGTTCATATAAAAGAAATAAATAAAAGCGCTACGAACTTATGCATTAACCTAGTATTATAAAATCTTGTTAGAATTCTACTTTATTGACAGTCACATGATTATTTTGACACTTTTCTCACAGATGTCACCGTAATTAGCTCTTATTTGCGCATGCTCAGACAAAATTTTGTTCCGTGTAATACGTGTTTTGCAGAATTTTGCACAAAATGTTGAACAAAATTCTGTGTCGTGTCATACAGGTCTTCAACAACTTAATGCGGTCTTTCCAACCGTCCACGACAGAATGTTGTCACTTAAACAACAAAAAGGTTACAGTTTTTTAAATGCAACACTGTATTTTTATATATTTGGAAAGCTTACTAAATTCTTAATATGGTATCGTTTCTATTTTTTTAGACAACAAATGCATAATGCCATAGTGGTAGAAAAAGGAAATACCTAAATAAGCTTTGGAAACGCAATTTTTAATCAAAAACGAGAATATTACATTTATTCCACCACAACAAAATAAACAAACTAATTGTCAGACGATCTGTCTTTGGTTCTCCGTAGCCAAGTATGGTTCCAGCATGACGGTGCGCCATCGCATAATGCACAACTTTCAAATTATAAAACCATATATAGGGTGTTCAATACCGTTTTGCACCAAATCAGAACGGATTAATGAAAGATAATTTAATTGGCTTTCAAATTATAAAATAATATATAGGGTGTTCCATTTAAACATTTACAGAGATCAAGTATTTTGCAAATAACGAACACTATGTATGTCGGGTTACGTTTCAATTAACCACATAATTTAATACTTTCTGCACACTTTCGCAGCAAAGATATTAAAATAACTGGAATGCAAATAATGAGCCTTATTTACAACTTCCGAGATCACCTGATTCTTCACTATTTTTTTTTTGTTGTGGGCGATAAATGTAATGTTCCTGTTTTTTATCGAATGTTGCATTTTCAAAGTCTATTTAGGTAACTTCTTCTTCTTACTATTATGACATTTGATATCTAAATGAAAAAATATTAAGAATTTAATAAGATTACTAAATATCTATAAAAATACAGGGTGTTTAAAAAAGTAATCATCAATCTTTTGTTTTATACGTAGCAACATTCCGTCACAGACGACTGGAAAGAGTTATTTAAGAATAGCTTTTGATTTATTTCAATTAGTTGGATTCTAACGAAATTAATGAAAGCTCAACCACCCTCTATATAAAAATAATGCAAAGCATGAAACTACTACGATTATAGTCGTTAGGCAAAGATTCTACCACGGCCATACGAATTAATAAATTAACTCCACTGAAATGAATCATCAAACTTTTGCAAAACATCCGAAAGTGGAAACACAATTTAAACATTTTGGTATTTTTTACGAAAAACAAATTTTAAATTACAAAAATTCAATGTAATCGGACGTAACTTCTCCTCATCTCCTGTTTGTTGGACATTCGCTTTAAGTATCTATTTTGTCGGTTTTTGATGCCCATATAACGTTAAAATGGCCTTTATAATTTGAAAGATCATCTTTTCCAATTCACACTTATTTCGGTGCACGCTGTAACTATTTCTGTGCGATCACAAACAACTAATTATTTATATTAGCATAGGCTAATAAATATTTATTAGCCTATGATATTAGATACCTTAAAGTTGGCATTAGTATTTGTCAGCTTATCGCTAATCAAAATTTGACAGCTGTCACTGTCAAATGTCATTTATATCGTCTTTGTAAAATTCGGTGTTTATTGATTGTTTAAATCCTTGAATTATAATATCCAGTCTACCTGTCGATAATAAAGAGCCCGCTTTATCGGTTATCATTAATACCAATCTAATAGTCTCCTGCTGTAATAGGTATATAGATTTTATTCGATCAAACAGATATGAATATGTAAAACGTTTGATATAATATATAGTTAAAGATGTTATGTATTGATATCGTGAATAAATTCGAATTTTGACATTTTAACGGATATATTCAATTAGTATTGGACGTATGGGAAAGTCCATATGTTAGCTCATTATCTGCTTCATTTCATTAAAATT
>JABXWE010012557.1:0-32956 GCA_014611495.1 Limonius californicus
TTGGAGGAAGTACCGTTACTTGTCAGGAGAGACATGTGACCTCAGTTAGATGGAGCTCCAGCCCACTGGGGGCTTCAAACTAGGGATTGGTTAAACCAAAACTTTCCAGAGCGGTGAATCGGGCGCAATGCTCCGATATCATGGCCCGCAAGAAGTACCGACCTAAATGTCCTAGATTTTTCCTTTAAGTGCTTATAATTTAAAGATTCTTCATCTAAGACCAAATTGGCGTTAGAGTTTTTTGCTTGTTTTTCAACGTATAATTGCGTGGTGTAATTCTTAGCCGTTAATACACCCTGTATCGTGGCAGATGCAACCGGTCGTGTTTCAGAAAAGCCGTCGGTCAGTTGTCATGGGAACATCTTTGACAATCATACAAAGTGATTTTTTAAAAAGTCAATTGCAGCAAGCCTAGAAAAAAAGCTATTCCGTCTGCAGTCAGCTGTAATGAGCTTTGAATGACATTTACCTGTATGTCAAACTGTGTGACAGTTCAGGTAGTAAAAATTTTGACCCAACAAAATGTGAAAATGAACAAGTATTTAGTTGCAACTGATTTGTAATTTATTAAGGTAAGTAAATTACAGGTTTTTCGTCAAGATTTCTTGCTTTCTGTTACAATTTTCATATTGTCAGATTCTAAAGCTTAATATAGACGGGACAATCCCTAGGCTACTGCAATTGACTTTTTAAAAAATCACTTTGTATACACAAGCAAAGAAGAAGTTTTTCAGTTGAGCTTATTAAACCTTCTTATCATATTACATGTATATGTAATTTATACAGTTTTTAAGTTCACCCAGTATTTTACTGCAATGTCAGCAGTTCACAAAATCTACTTTTTTTTGTACAGTTACGAGAAAAGTAAAGATAAATTGACGAATATTAGAAAGGTAGTAATTTTATATTTGTTTCTAAACATTTTCAGTTTAGGGTCATTCTGAAAATAGTAGCAGTAGTAGTAGGTATCATAGGTGTGGTGATATTTGCTTGTTTAACTTTAGTTTTTTGTTCAGTTATGAACTAATTAAAATAAATACTGCGAATACTGCCATTACATTTCATTCAACTTTCTAGAAGTATTTATGTTTATGATATCCAAAATAGTAACATTCTTCTTGTCAATTATGAACAAAGCAAAGAACAAGCCAATATTGCTCTCAGATGTGGGGGTTTCTCTTTCATATTAATGTCTATACATTTTTAAAGCTAGCCCTGTATATTCTAACATTGTTAGATGTTTTCAAGTAGTTAGTTTCCAAAATAGTTATATTTTTTCTTCCACTACGAAAAACAAAAAGAGGAAGCAATTACCGCAAACAGATTTCGAGCGACTTTCTGTATCATATTAATATCTATCAATTTTTAAACATAACCCGATAAGACGTTCTGAAACAGTTAATTCCTAAATGATAATATTTGAATGTTTATTAAGTTTGGAATTAAATTGTAACTACGTCAAAAGGTATCCGTTGAAAATAATGTACAACAGTTTTTCACAATCGGTTATTTAGTTTTAAGATGCACTTCTTAAATGAGGATTATGTTAGGGTTTATGTGATATTGCAGAGCGGCTGTTACAACATAATAATACCTTTCTGATGATTAAAATAACTGTTAATAAATCTTCGTGAGAATTTTCATTGCTAATTATAATAGCCCGTAGCGCGTAGTTACTATTTAAGTTATAACATGTTAAAGTCGCCTTATAATTATAAAAAATACAACTATAAAATAATTTACGTTTCCTGGTCCACCCGATATACGAGGGATGCTCAAATTTAAGCAGCAAATCTTTATCAAAAAGGGTAGAACTATATTACTTTTCGATGTTGCGCTTCTGCATAGCGATGTACGTGCGCCACCGATCTGAGAAGTTTCTGAGTGGCATGTGTATCCACTCCTGAACAGCTTCGATAAGGTCGTTATTTGACTTATCTTTCCCCGACTAAAAATTCTTTTTGTGGGCCAAACAGATAAAAATCTGAGGGAACAAGATCAGGACTGCATGCTGCATGTAGAAGAAGGTTTCATTGAAGTGTGTTTAAGGTTTCAATTATTCTTGCAGCGATATAAAGCCGAGTATTGTTTTGGAAAAAGCTAACAGAGCTTTGTCTTCTCCTCCGTTTGTTTCGGATCATCTGCTTAACTTTATCACGTAAAAGTGTCGAATAATAATATGCATTAACTGTATGACCTTCTGTATGGAATTTAACAAAGAGCACCTCTAAGGAGACAGTTTTTGCTTTTTTTAGTTTTGGTGATGTAGTGTGACACTATTACATTCTTGTAAGTGTTGACTCAGGAGTAAAATAATGCACCCAGGTTTCACCAATTGTTATAATTGATTAAAAAATTCATCTTTTCTTTTACATCACTGCAGTAAAGAAAAAGTGCAAACGATTCAACTTGTGTTCTTCTATCAGCAAGCGCGGAATCCACCCGGCACTTACCTAACGCTAGTTTAGTTTAGGATTTTATGATATCTTCGATACTTTCAATACTAAACTAAATTTTTTAATTTTTTGGAAAATTGTCGTACTGAATAAGGACATTTAGCTTAATTTTCATGATTAACCGAAGTTGCAGCTCGATGTACATGAAGCTCATTTTCTACACGAGTTCTAACGTCTCTAAAATACTTCGACTATTCAAACCCCCAACTTTTAGAACTTAATACGTAAGATATTTGATTATTACGCGCTGTTCCACGCTGTAATAAACAGTTTTCCGACATCCTAACTGCAATTGTCAAAATAATATTGTAGCGAAATAATTGCCGTGGATATGTTAACAAGAATCACAGTCAACCTTTATTTAATTTTTGGAATTTTCTGCAGCTGAGGTTGTAATTTGAACAATCCTGTTTAAATATGGACACTTTTCGTATAACAGTAAGAAATATTCCTAAATAATTAGGTAATAGTAACACATTATATTTGCCGGCCTGGTGGTCGTTAGCACATTTGCTTTTAGATTCAAGGGACGCGGGTTCGAGTCCGACCGAGGTCGGGGAGATTTTTTTGGCAGAGAAATATCTGAAAGGGGGCCTTCTATCGAATAAGAAGTAAAGCCCTAGGTCCTGTGCCACGACGTGTTACACGTTAAAAATCACTATTGGTGTTGGAACTACCCCAGACAGTTAAAATACAAATACAATACGCCAAGAGCTTCGGTGCATAGAGATGTTTGGAAATCCGCATCATAGATCTTGTTCAATCAAAACAACAAACAAGAAACAATACATTTTCTTTATTCATCGATGAAAGTTATAAATTGAATATTGCCAAATAATATCGTTTGTTGTCTATTATTATATTGCTATATATAATAATACTTTTTAAACTAATCATGTATCTCACAATAACGTGTGATTATTGTGTTATTCTGCTATTGGGAGTTCGCCTAGGTATCTGGAGGTTGCGTACTCGCGCGGGGTTCCTTTGTAAGTGCTTAATTTTTGGCAAGTTTGTGATCCGCCGTAATCATTCGACCTGACCTCGACTTGATTGACCGAGACGGCAGACAGTGATCTCTGCATTGCACATTGCAGGGTCGGCTGTGGAGAGCCTGTCTCTCATTGTTAGATTGGTGGTGTACGTATGGCAATTGGCAGACATAGTTTGGTGATTATAATGACATGATACGCCCATTGCGCAGTACTCGTTACATGTCAATATCTATTAAAGACGGCCCTGTCAAGGTCACCCCGCCCCGAACGAAAACTACCGGTCCTGTCGCGGTGCTAAGGCTGAGCTACTAGATGCTACGTAGGACTCTACAAGGGGGACCCCGACCGCCAGTAAGGAGAAATGTAGAAGCTGCAGTACTAAAGTAGTACTTAATGCATTGTTACGTGTGTGTTCCATGCATTGTTGGTATCTAATGAAATGGTGCTTGATTGTTTGTGTTTACTTTACGTTTGCATCACATACATGTTTGAAGCTGTACAATCCCAAGTTCCCGAGAATATAGCCTTGATGAGTACATATGACAAATTCTAAAAACCTTACGGCGAATATTGAGTTATTTAGTAGTTAAACAGTAATTATAATTTTCTGATAATAGTGGATAATGAAGACAGTAATTATGGGTGATTAATAAAAGCACACTAAAAACCAAACTTATATTTTCGGGTATTTGCAGTTTTAAAAACTGCCACAAAGACGTTTAAGTAGAAAATAACGTTCTTTTAGATAAACCTTTCAAACTTGAGCAAAGTTAAATGAAATTGATATGTCGGTCATCTTTTGTCTACGTATCTACTCCCAATCTTCTCATTTCTAAGTTCCAAAGTAATTGCATTAAAAGTTCATAAATTGTGTAACTTATAATTGGCGTTTGCTTATTTAGTTCTCTGTCCGATTCGAAATGTATTAGACTTACCGCTTGTATAATTGGCAGATTCCAAATATGTACTTTATTTATGATTAATCAATAATCATTAATGATCGAAATATATCGTCGATAGGAGCCACGACATGCGTATATATTTATATAAAGGATGCCCGATGTCGTCTTTAGTTGCTAGACAATTCAATTTTGGGTTTACGAACACAATACGTCTTTTGTGACTGACTATCTTCTGTATTATATATACGTAGATAGTATTTTTGAAGAAAAGGGATAATTAATTATATGCATATTCTTATAGTGGAGTGAATGAGTGAGAGTATGAATGGAGTTTTTAACTAAAAACTATAGGTGCGCCGGTAATGAAGGATAATAAAAGGATTTAAATTTAAAAGTTCTCCGAGAGAGTAAAGCGCATATAATTAATGTTAATTGAAACAAAGGATTCATTAAATCGAGAAAGTTTTCCCATTTCCCTGCAGGATAATGAGAAAAAGCTAGAAGTTGTTCTCGGACAGGTTCGCGAATAAATTTCTTTTAATACAACACAGATGATCGTGTTTTTAGGCATAAATTTTGCTTTAAATGCGCATTAAAGCAGACAAAAAGTGGAGGAAAATGAATACAGAGCGGAAAATGTTCGGCGTCAAAAAAGCGAACAAATCCTTAGATTTGGGTCCGTGCTTGCATTGATAGACTCGTAAATATTCGAATACAAAGTGATAGCTTTTCCAGGAAATTGAAAACACCGGACCGATTGTTAATTGATTTTATTTTCTCGTCTTCCACGGAGGGTAGTATTGATTCGACAAAAAAATTCGTTGTTTCAAGTCAACAGAACCGAACAAAATGATTTTTAGAAAACGCATATTTAAAAATGGATTTTTAACTATAAAGCAGTGTCTAAAGCGGCAATAAGTGAATTCCTTGGATTTCTAATGAATAACCCGACCGAACATTTGAATAATATTTTGTACACACCGTATATATTTATGAGAGGGACCACGTAACACTAAAATATGTAAAAAATGTAAATTTTGTTGAAAATATTTCTTAACAGAAGCTTCAGCCTTTGGTAATCTCATGATTCCCATCCCACCCAGCTTATTCTGGCTCAGCTTTCGTGCTACATGGGTCTAACATGCCCCACCTTTGAAAACCTCATGCTCCAACTACAACTAAGACACCATAAACACAGGGAAAGTGCAGTGTTCCAGATTTGAACCTATGCGACTTTGGTGGATTAGAAAAGGTTAAAATAGGGTTTTTGTGACAATATAATCAGGTGACTAGAGTCACCAAAAACGCTATTAGTACTCGCTCTTTGAAATTTATCAAAAGCTGCAAAGTGACATCGTATAAAATGAAGGGAATACGGACCGAAACCGCCCTTCCATTCGTGAATTTGCCGCCATATTAAATGCGCTCCATTTTCAGTTATTTGGAAAAGTTCAGGATGATGCCGTATGTGCGGAACAATTCTAGCAGATAGATGATATATCTCATTGAATTAAACAAGTGATGGGCAGAAACTACTGGCGGAACCGCGTGCATTTCTTCTGTAAGAAGAAAATGGTTTGGTTTTGGATTTAAGCGATGCAGAGAACTTTAGTAGAAGCAAGTAGGTTGTCAGTGTTTCCTATAGGCGAAGAACTTCGGTACTGGAATCTAAAGTAGTGACAGAAGGCGCTGTTTAATGATAAACCAGAAGTAGTATCCAGTAGTTCTGTTCATATCATTCATCAATCTGGTTTGGGTGTGGCATTCTAAGCTCCATTGCATGGTCGTGTTACTTAAAGTTTATGTATTATCTCCTTGTTTAGTGTCCAGGTTTCCGACCCATATGTCAAGACAGATAACTATTGATCGGAAGTTCTTCCTTTTAGTATATTTGGTATATTCGATTTAAATGCCATCTAAAACCTTCTTAATACTATTCAAGCTAGAAAAACTCTTCTGGCCAAATCTGCTTCTAAATTATTTTTGGGAAGTTTAAAGTTTTTGTTCCAAATATAAATGTATGATTCGACATTTTCTATTATTTCTTTTTTTACTTTTATTTTTTCGTTATTTGCCTCGGGCTCGTTTGTCAAGTATTTGGTTTTTCCTTAAATTTGTCTACATTCATATTCGGCTTATGCCCACTTCGTGACTTCCCAGTTCGTGACACGGCTTAAAAATTCCCAGTTCGGGACTCGTCGCAATACCTTTCACTAATTTTACTTGCAACTATTCCCATTTCGGGACTCTTATTATTTTGTTAAACTTTCAGTGAAAATGATGCTACAAAGTAAGAGATTTTGATATCGAATTAGAAAAATTAACATTAAATGTTACTATACTTACCTATATACAAGGAAAGAAAAAAAAAACGAATCAAAGTATGTAGACATATAAAGTATTTTATTATTTATTAGAGAAAGAACATCAGTACATATACAGGGAATTTTTCTTTTTAGTACACGTAGCCTATGTATACTTTTAAAAAGAACGCGTCAATTACGCCTATTGTGTAGGCAACCAACTATACAGACAACTCGAGCATGCTGTGACCAAAGCAATCAAATTAATTCATGATTAAAAAATAAAATTAATCTTTATTTAGTGTCTTCTTGCGTTTTTTATAAAACCATGTACAGTAAAGACGAAAAAGTGGAAATTCTAATGTGGTACCAGAATGGAAATAGCTTAAGAACTGCGAGAGACTTATATTCAGTAAAATATCCTTGTATTCGAATCATACAAACAATTGTTAGAAAATAAAATCAGAGGGATGCGTAATAAATTCCCATACAATAAAAACTAAAAGTAATCACGTTTTAACCGAAGAAATGAAATGAAATATTTTATGCTACGTTGAAGAAATCATAATTAATAGTTATAACAAAACTAATAATTAAAGAAAAGTTTGCGATCGCCGGGAATTGAACTCGGATCAATTGCTTGGAAGGCAGCTATGCTGACCACTACACCACTTTGCCACTGATGTATTTGTGTTGTAAAAAGGTAGTACGATGTTCACGGTCCTTACAGAAACATCACCTTGTCGATTTTTGTATTTAACAAAAAAATCATCATCTGTGTCCTATATACAGGGTGAAATACTTATTTACTATAAACACTGCATCAACATAACCTTCATATTCAAATAATTCACAACTACCGTGACGTTGGCGTCTGTTTTTCAGTTGTCAGTATAGTTGGTTGCCTACACAATAGGCGTAATTGACGCGTTCTTTTTAGTATACATAGGCAATGTATACTAAAAAGAAAAATTCCCTGTATAACAATGTATGACAATAAACCGATAATGAAAACTGATAACGATAAAGACATAATTAGAAACTACCTATTCATATTTTCTCTTTCGTAATCAATATCCCTCGAGTCCCGAAGTGGAAATGCTAAGTGTTGGCTCGGGGACCGTGTCACCAAGTGGGAACAAAACAGGTAAATATTCCGAGTGTCACGAAATGGGAAGTCACTAAGTGGGAAGCCACCTCATATTCTTCCGATCTTATTTTTAGTACTGACAGGATTTTCTGTAGCTATTACCCAATGAGGGTAACATCATCTATGAATCTTAAACGACGTAGTTTGTTTGCCATCTTTCGTTACACCTTGATTTACCCATGTTAGGCTACTGAATATGTCTTCTAAAGTCAGTGTAAATAATTTTGGAAAGATCGCATCCCCATCGCATTACTTTACTATTTAGTTTATGTTGTCTGTTTTCTCGTGTGATGTTATTCGTGTTATAGCATTTTTGTGTATATGTTCGTCTGCGACTTGAAGCATTTAAAAATTAAAACTGCCCACAAGTCTATCGAGTCAAACGCTTTTTTATATTGTACCATTGCTATCCAAATTGGTATATTATAATCCACTCTTATTCCTTGTAAGTGGTCAAGGGTGCTACACCGCCTTCTAAAACCAGCTAGGACGATAATCCTCCTTTTCACAGGAACAAAACTGATTACATCATGAATGACGAGCAATAAACTCGACAGGATGGACTAGCCGGTGCGTTTCCCACACTTGAAGTTTATAAAGAATTTGTGGAAAATGATCTTAAACGTTATCTCTAAAAGAAACCCCTAAAAACATGATTAATTAAATCTTTGATGCAGGGAGGAACTAGGAAAACTGGTAAATTCTGTGCCAGCAACATATAAATTGCCCATCACGAACGAGGCCAATTAGGTATTAAAATTAGTTTAAATTTAAATATGTCTTACAATGTTTTGTTGAAAAATATTCGAAAGGACTGCGCTTAAACTTCACTTTTCTCGATTGTTGAAGTGTGTTGGGTCTTTTTAGCACCATTGCCTTATATTAAAGAGCCGCGGGATAATTGAGGGTGGTTATTTTAAAGACACCCTGGATCTATTTTTTCATTTCCATTTCTTGTTGCTCGTTTTTTTGTCAGCGGATTGATACTTAACTTCCTACAACACCGATCATACGCTATTTTCTCTGCTAATATGAATAGAAGCGACCCCTACCGTAATAAAATTAAAAGTTAATACATCTTGATTAGTATTAGTGACACCGGGAAACTGACGTGTCTAAGCAGGGATATTAAAGCTGGAATCCAAAGAAAATAAGACGCTGGAGATGTCGGAGCACAGGAAGTCCGCATGGGTTTAGTCGTGTAATACCCTATTTACCAGCTCCCCGCTAGGGTATTTACCCCATCGAGGTAGTTATTCAGCCGTTACCTGTCTCTCCGTAACATTTATGTCTTTTTTTATAGTCCAATTACGAAGAACACCAATAAAATTGCTTAGGAGAGAACCGGGGAAATTCATCTGCGTCTTCCTCTGAATCCCGGAAATATTGCCGAATTTATTCTGGGAACCCACACAGACACGGATACGAAATGAAATTGAATACATGCTATTTGTTTTTGATTTTTTACGGTGTAATAGTGCCAGATTGCACATTCAGCGAGAAATATAAGCAGGATCCTAATTAATATTCATCATCATCATTATCGTGATCATCATCCAGGATTAAACGTATTGGTTTGTTCCGGTTTCATTGAAGTTAACCAGCGCATCTTTCACTTGAACAGCCCATTCTCCTTTTTCCTAGTGGTTTATAGCACATAATGTTCAATATTATCATAAAAATGTTTTATACATTTGTATATTCCTGATGTGTTAGCATAAGTAGTATAAGTAGTGATCCTGATTTTCTTATAAACTTGGATTTGATTGTTGCCGAGTTCACGCAAAGCGAATTGTTTTAATTTAATTATTGCAGTTTGGGTGGGTCAAAGTTGTAAAATCGCGGTCAGGTATAGTATTTACAACCTCTACCAGTCATAATTAATTATGATGTATTTCATTATCGCTTTTGTATTTTTTATTTACCTGACATCTAACCATCGTAAAAATGAAACAGTATTTTATATTTCGCTTCAAGAAATGCAAAAATATTGCCTAATTATAACTGGGCTTAGAATAATTATCCACTAAAAATGCTTCAAAATATTAATGCAAATGTGCATCAAAACATCCAAAATATGCACTTAAATATTAACTAAAAAATCAACTAATTAAAAAAAAAACATTAACGTTATATCAATACACATTTATTTTTCTATTAAAATGCACAAATATGTTTAAATCCAAAATTATTTAATTAAAATGAATCAAAAAACATACAATTATAAAAACAAATTATAATTGCACTTAACAACAACGTGGTGTAATACATTATCGAATGTAAATTTGCGCTTGTTGTCAGCAAGAATATTTTTGTACTTTGAAAAGACTCTCTCAACGTCACAAGGCACTGTTGGTAAAAATTCATAATTTTCAATGTCATATATTTAAATGTTCATTTTTTGCATCAAGAGTTGTTTCATTTTGCAACACCCCGCTTATATTCTGCAGTTGTGGATAGCCCGTATTTTTTGCCAGCACTTCCTTTAATTTATTAATGAAATCTTTTTTCATGAGTTTACTTAAACCCTTAACTGTATCTTCTACGCCTATTTCTCGTACTATTTCAATATTGTCTTGTAAAGATAATCCCTTCGCTTCTAGTTTAGAGAGTGCAGTTGAAATGCAAGTCAAATTAGCTCGAATAATAATCAAATCACCTCGAATACCTTTTTCTTCTCAGAATACCCCGTGCTTCTTTAATGCCCTGCGCTTCTTCAGAGTTGAATTCATTAACATCTTTTTTCAAAATTTGCAGCGTAATACACAGCAGCGTCGAAATTCCCTATCTTGTAATGATTGGCGTGGGCGGAAGTGGGACGCTCCCCGCAACTTCCCGAAACTTTTGCACACTTGATCCACCAACATACAGTAGAAATGTTTTAAGGAATACCCCATATGTGAAAAATTTTGCAATTAGCTTTATGAATACCACCCTTTTCCTTGCTTGATATTGTGAAGACTCTATATATAAACTGGGCCAGACGGTTTGGTAGAACTGTATAGAAATGTATCACAGTGTGTAGTTAATTTTGGATGGATTAGGGCTAACGGTTAAAGTTAAAGATATGTTCCAAAAATTTTGGAGCAAATATGTTGTTAAATACAGGACAATTGCGAATACCGCGTAGATAATATAGCACGAAAACACGTGTATTTGTTGAACATTGGAGAACTGTAGGATTGATGCGAAACGCTGGTTCAAGTGTACAGAACTTTAAGAAAACCCCTTGCCACCACGATATTCAGAACACTTAAATACGTATTTCGACAACTAGGCTGCCATTTTCAGTAGATGAACTTAGACTAACTAAAGTAATTTTGGCTGAAAAATACCTAGACTTTGGACTTCCATTATTGACTTGGTGGATAACATATCTTCAAAACCATTCCTCACTCAAAGTTTTTTCGTTTCCCTCTGAGTCCGTCTACCCTTGGTTCCAGATACACTTCAGGATATAAAGCTTATTGTGTTCACCCTAGTAGTTACTCACGCCCAATTCGTAATCTTACTTCCTTGTACCAAAGCGTACAAGTCACTCACGGGGTGTGTATTAACGTCATCCGGTTCCGTGTATGGTTGCCCGAATATGCGTTGTCTTTTACCAGCCAGCGCATTGCAGCTGCATAGAATATGCACTGCGGTGTCTGGTACCTCACTGCAAAATCTGCATGTGGGTTCTCCATCAAATTTCTTGATCCTCTTGAAGTTCTCCTTGACGGTCGCGTCTCCTGTTAGGAAGTCCGTAAGAATTCTAACCTGTATCCTACTTAACAAAAGCAGTTCAGTGGCTCGGTGCTTTGCGAAAAATCTTTTTCGTAGATGATATTAGCACGTTAACGTTTAAGTAAAGATTGCGAACTAAGCCAGCTACTCGGTGTAAACTGTGTGCTAAACATGTCACATATATCATGTTTGGATACAAAATCTGCAGTCCTCGCATTGCCTTGCACGTATGTGGTGCAGCATCGGCAGACGCCCACAATAAGCTTAGAGAGTCGTTGAAAAAAGTAGCAATTGTTGAACGATTAACTTTGTCCAAGACTTTTAAAGTCAGTAGATAACTACTAATATATCAAAAACAAATTTTGCTACGCATTTTTGCTCTGCATCGGTTGTTTTATCCAAAGACGCCCAAATACTGTGATCCTTAGTTCTTTTAGTTTGTGTAATGTTGCTGCATATAACTCGGACACATAATTTTTTCTTAATGTCGATTCGTCTGGAATATTCTGTTGCGTGTTCTTTTCCAAGAAATTGCAAAGAACCTCATTCTTTAATTTAGCCAACGGAATATCAAAGCAAATAAAAGCCTCACAAATTTCTTCATTAAATTCTGAACGTTTAGGTCCAGGCCTTGGTAAAGCAGAAATTAACACTTGCCGTTGGTTATTCTCCCTCTTTCGATTTGTATTACTTGCATGATTTCCGGTTTGGAAATGTTGAGTAACTTGGAACTTTTTGGTTGCCGCAACAGGAACTTCGCAGTATTTACAAAATAACAGACGCCCGTCTGTTGTGAAATCATCATAGTCCCTCACAAACTAGTTTAGCACTTATACACTATTTTTCTTTTGGCATCTTGAAGATGTTAATACACTATTGGAACTAGTAGTTAAGATTGTTGACGAAATGATGAATTGTTAACTTTCAACTTTCACAGGTTTTCCCGTTAACGCAACAGGGTCACTCAAACTCTGGTAATTCTCTTAGCATTACCAAGTATTTTGGTTTTTAGAAGCTTAACAACTAAGAAAGTACCTACCTATTTAAAATACAGAATGAATGAGTTTAGAAGATTATTTAAATTTCTGGAAATTCTGCTTGATGAAATGAATCTGTATCTACTTGACAACAAAAAATTGTATAAATATGCAATTTAAACAGACAAATGTTGCAAATGATGCGTTAATGCTCAAAACAATTAAAATATGCATTTATTACCAAAAATGTCTAAAATATGTATTTGCATATGCAAATATACAAATGCATAATTATCCTAAGCCTAATTATAACTATCCTTCACTGCTGTAGCTTTCAGTATTCACATTACTAACTCTATAAGTGAGATAATAAATTATTACATCTTGCTTTGTTTTAAATTTACTTTTACTATATCAAAAAACTAGGAGTAGGCTTTCCAGTTATGAGCGATTTTTTCGTAATAAAACTGAATCGATCGGTTGCTGGGAACAAAATCCAGCCGTCTCATTGGCTAAGTAGAATTATAGGTGATGAAGTGTACATAAAACCAATCATGCGAGTGCTTATAGTAGAAACACAATTTTTAAATTCAAATAAACGTGTTTCAAGTGGTAAACGCTCTCCTCTTCTCCATTTAAGCATTTTCTTTTATAATTTACGAGCCTCGCCTACTTTGCTAAATGTTTTAGAAGTTTGACGGTCACTGGTGCTATAAAACTGCGAACGTGTGTGTTAAGGTCGGTACATATACAAAACCGCAAATATAATAGTACTTGTCGTACATATTTAAAAAAGTTCAAACAATAACCAGCCTTTTTTATTACTCTTATACAATCTTGAGAAACTGAAGCTTTATTTTATTATGGAACTTACACTAGGGATTATTACATACTTCTTCGATTTCTATATGCTTCTGGGTCGCCAATGTAATTGTATGATTTTCTCATATGAGTTGTCATTTTTGAATTGACGCGTTGTTGCTAGTATCATCCGTTTACTTTTTACATGTGACAACAATCTTTTCAAAGTACAAAACAATTACACAAATTATAAGAATGTACAATTTAATAAAATAAAACACAGTCAACATATACCAAGACAAGAAATAAATTTAGTATAGTTATTGATTATTCATTCTACGGAAGCGGAAAATTCCAAAATTAGAAGGTGGATGTGTAAGTCCATAATTTTGATCTAGTTCGTTCCTTAATGGCCTTTATAAAACATTACTGGGTACTGGCTTCTTCCCTGCCACGTGTTCCTCCTCAGCGCTAAGGTAGAAGCACGGCGGACCTGCAGTTCAACGTCGAATCCGAATGACAGACACATACAGAAAGTTTAGGCGTTGAGATCTCGCACTTACCAAGACTGGGCTGGGGAATTGTTTGTGGTGGGTTGCGGCATAATATTTGTGTCGCCTTAGTAATCCTGGAGTATCGAACCCATACATCGAAACCATAATCAACGGTTTGCTCAAAAAGTGAGTGCTCTGCACCTGTGTCTTATTCTCACACAATGCAAACCTATCTGCAGAGTGATTCTTCTAAAAATGTGCGAGAAACTTTAACCACGTACAGATAGGTTATTTAACCCCTAAATTAGCTAGGAATTTTTTTTTCTAATTCGGCATCGTTATGGAGATATGGGACTTCACAGCTTTTTTACATTAATTCCCTAAACTTTAAATAACTTTCTTGTTTCTTGTCCGATTGTGATAAACTTTATTGTTTTGGAAACATAACAATGCATGTTTAATATCCAGCCGAGAAAAATGTGCAATTGAGTGTGAATATATAGTAGATGAAATGAGACCCAAAAATAAAAAGTTGGTTATCTGGACTGGAAATTAAGCTAGGACTGTTAGCTTTTCAAAAGAAGGGAGTTTATCAAAATGGGAGAAGAAACAAAACAGTTATTTACGTTTTAGTGAATTGATGTAAAAAAACTTTGAAGCACTTTATCTCCGTAACAATGCCGAATAAAAAAATTACTAGTTGATTTAGAAGTTACACAAATAACCACAGATATAAGTGGTTAATGTTTTTCATACATGCTTAATATCACCCTGTATACTTACGTTTTTCTATTTTTGCCTTTTCTTTCCTTGATGGAGACTGCTGATTTAGTGGCTCCTAGCTTTTGGCTTTTCTATGAATAAATACAGTTTATTTAATAATTTGTGATTTTTGATACTAGGTAGCGCTTTTGATAGGACCTCGCTGGTCTAGTGCGAGAACGCATTGGCCACTCGAGATCACAGCAAATGCGGTCGCTCCGTTGGGGCGTTCGAATCCCGACTGGTGCGACCGCATTCGCTTAATTAAGTTTAGGGTGCATGCTGCATGAATGTTTAGTATGTAAGGGACGCTCGCACCCCCCCCCTGAAGTAATGCGAAAGCGGTTCCGGGGCATGGCATGGCTTCCCACAGTCAATTTTACTTTTCAACTACGTTAATAAAACATAGCCAACTGAGATGCAAAAAATGGCGTATAGTTGATAGTGGTCAACTGATGTTGACATAGATTTTGGGCTTGTCCTTCTGCGTTACCCTTATTGCATAAAAACTACTGATACGCTTTGCTATTGTTGAATTTCCCGGCATTGAAAACGATTAAAAGTGTTTATACAATCTACGCGAAAAAGCTGTACTTTGCTAATCTAGATCCTACAGCCTTCAAAACCAGTAGATAGGTAAGCCAAAGTATCGGACACGATTTGAAGTTTTCAGGCAACAATAAATATCTGAGGCGGTCGTGGGCTAGAGGTTAGCGCATTTGACTACTACGCTGAAGATCTGGGGTTCAATTTCCAGTATCGGAACATCGGTTTTTTAACAGCCATTTTCCCTTACAAGGCAACTGAAAAATAGCACGGTATTCTTCTTAGTAAATCTTCTCTACAGTAAAAGTGTACACTTTCCGTGGTTGAAAGCACACGTTAAACTGTAGATCCTCTACGTCTGGGGTACTTAAAAACGCGCCACACAGCCAGGACAGATGATTGCTACATCTTAGAAGAGATGAAGCACATAGAAGAACAAAAATGTAAATTTCTGTTAGGAGCCCTGCTGTTCGCCGGCATTAGAAATAAAAAATTCATAATTTTCGCCCTATTTTTAATATTCAAAATTGTTGTTGACCTATCAATTACCACATGAAAACTTGTGGGATGTTAAACCAATAACTGTATTTGATTAGTATTTGCGGAGAATGAGGATGATTTTATTGAATGCAAAAATTTCCACCACCTATCGGACAGTAAATCGTTATTATTTCCATTTCAGACTCGTGAAGATACTTTATTAAACCTACTGACTTTGATAGCTCATGCGTTTATGCCCCTTCTTTTGGATTTTATGTACATTAACACACGTTGTTTAATAGTTTGTGATTTTCACTAGTAGATGGCGCCTCTCAAGGAATCTAATTTGCTTAAAAATGAATGCTAGGTTTAAGGTTATGTATTATTTTCCTTGGTTGAAAGTGTAATTCTTGGTAACAGACATTTAATTTCTTTGACTTCCCATTACATCTGTCTGAATAATAACAAAGGTGACAATGAAGTTCTTATTCTAAATGATATTTCGAAAGCTGACACCGACAAGCAGATGTCAAACGGTCTGATCTCGGATGAATATTAATATTGCCTAAGAGCAACATCCCGGTTGTTTTGTGACAGGACGGTTTCCGCGGCCTGTAGTTTCCGAACGCTATATTTATACAGCACTTAATGCATATACATTTACTCCCGGCTACACAAAGGCACCGAGCATAGATCATTATCCAGTTTAAATTTGAACTTCTAGTTTAGTTCTCTCGTGGTTCATTAATAATGTATAGGTAGGTGACGAAGCGACGTGTGTCAGCCCTGCGGTGTATTGTACCCTTGTGTCACATTTCCTAGTTGTAAAACGACAACGCCAAGTTTCAGTTCCGCGAGGCACCCAGAAAAGATGGTCTTGTTGTAGATTTGTTCTTTTTTCAAGGTCAAGCACTTTCAAATTAATAATATTTTGGTTCACTTGTGAGAAAATCTTCCAAAATTTGTACTTAGGTCTATTATCGCTTTACAATTAATTTGCCTCCCAAGCAACCTTGATTTATTTTTGTATTCGTTTGGACAGTGCGAATTACTGATAAAAATTTATTAACATAGAAAGTGGCTGATGTTTTCAAATGAATTCGTTTTTGAGGCTTCTAATTGATGTTAGTAGTGTAAAAGTACGCGAAGAGTTCTACAAGAGCGCGTTGTATCATACAGGGAATTTTTATTTTTAGTATACATTGCCCATGTATACTTTTAAAAAGAACGCGTCAATTACGCCTATTGTGTAGGCAACCAACTATATCCACAACTAAAAAAACAGGAGCAAACGTCACGGTAGTTGTGAATTATTTGAGTATGAAAGTTATGATGATGCAGTGTTTATATTAAATATGTATTTCACCGTGTATATAGGACATAGATGATGATTTTTTTGTTAATTACAAAAATCGCAGGGTGATGTTTCCGTAAGGTCCGTGAACTTACTTATGTACTTCCTTTCTACAACACAATGACATCGACGACAAAGTGGTGTAATGGTCAGCATAGCTGCCTTTCAAGCAGTTGGTCCGAGTTCAATTCCCGGCCATGGCAAACTTTTTTTTAATTATTATTTTTTGTTACAACTATTAATTATGATTTCTTCAACGTTGCATAAAATATTTAATTTCTTCGGTTAAAAAGTGATTACTTTTATGGGAATTGATTACGCATCCCTCTGATTTAAATTTTCTAACAATTGTTTGTATGGTTCGAATACAAGGATATTTTACTGAAAATAAGTCTCTCACAGTTCTTAAGCTGTTTCCATTCTGGCATCACATTAGAATTTCCACTTCTTCGTCTTTACTACATATGGTTGTATAAAAAACGCAAGAAGATACTAAATAAAGATTATTTTTATTTTTTAACATTGAATTAATTTCATTGTGTTGGTCACAGCATGCTTCAGTTGTCTGTATAAAATAAGAACTAAAAGTAATCACATTTTAACCGAAGAAATTAAATTAAATATTTTATGCTACGTTGAAGAAATCATAATTAATAGTTATAACAAAAAATAATAATTAAAAAAAGTTCGCGGTGGCCGGGAATTGAACTCGCATCAGCTGCTTGGAAGGCAGCTATGCTGACAATTACACCACTTTGGCGTCGATGTCACTGTGTTGTAGCAAGGAAGTACATAAGTAAGTTCTCGGACCTTACGGAAACATCACCCTGCGATTTTTGTAATTAACAAATAAATCATTGTTTGCGTCCTATATGCAGGGTGAAATACTTATTTATTATAAACACTGCATCAACATAACCTTCATACTCAAATAATTCACAACTACCGTGACGTTTTTTAGTTGTGGGTATAGTTGGTTGCCTACACAACAGACGTAATTGACGCGTTCTTTTTAAAAGTATACATAGGCAATGTATACTAAAAAGAAAAATTCCCTGTATATTGTAAGCTCAGTTTACAAAGTCCAAATGATACTTTACAAACCACATTTACACCCACAAACCTATCAGATCGTCGAAGTCGCTTGTTAGGCAAAATATTCGTGAATAGGCTATAGTAGCAAAATTGTGGGTAGCGTGTCACTTTTGGATATTTTTAATTATTTGGGACTGAAAGATGTGTTTGTTACCTCTTAACATCCAAGCAAAAAGTTGTATCTACAAGGTGATTCCTGAAATGGTAACGTATACGTTATTGATACCAGAAAAAAAACTTTAACATGACATTGTAAATATTATAAATGTGTATCTTATTATAACTAACAACACTTTTTATTCAAATATGTTGAACAAAGAAAGTTGAACTAATATGCCAAGATCAGGGGCTATCCCTTTAGTATAACACACAGGTTCAACTTTGTTTCCTTTTTATTAACTCAAACAAATTAAATTCTAGGTCATTCATATTTAAAAATACACTAAGGCACATAAACAGATAATATTATCCACTTCGGGTACTGCCGGAATGATGCTGAAACACAATATTAAAAAATACGGTTTAAAAAAAATCATGTAATCATATATCGGTTTCGTTTGCAAGGCTTTCCACAGTTTATTCCAATGATACCAAGAATATATTCTTTGAGGCTTTCGAGGTTTCTCTAGCTGTCAATATTCCAATTTACTTTCAGTTTAGACCGCGTCATCATTTGGGAACTACACCCAGCATTATCAGGGAAGGACGGACCTGTAGCTTGTCTGCCTTTACAAGCATTTGCTCTAGAAGTTTGAGCAATATTCTTTTCGTAGACTCTGCTTACCTTGGGGCGGACAAGGATTTGATCTTAATGTATTTTGTTTGCCAGGACAATAATACTTAATCGGCGCATGCCTGTTAGCTGTTTGTGAACCCATACAAACTAACGTTTCGCAAGATATTGCAGGTTGAATCTTCAGAGTGAATAGAACACTAAATTCAAATCCAATTTTCAATTTCAATTTTCACAGTAAATTGGAACATAATATATACATGTCATCCTAAAATTAAGACTACCTATATAAATTACAACTCAATGGCTGTTTAGGGGTTGTCCTCCTCTTCAGCCGGTTCTACATGAGACATATGGTAAAAAAGGTTCCAAATAATTACAGGTTAAAAAAGTTGAAATTCAAAAATAGTAAAACATATTATATATATTATATCATGACGAATTTATGGTGCGAGCGGACTGCTAGTGGGGTTTCTTCCAGGATGTCCTGTAGGTCTTCGGAGATGGCCGGGGCTTCACCAAGGAAAACGGCAGGCGGATGCCTTAGTTTTTTCTTAGGCTTCCTACGGATGGTGGTTGGGGTGCTTAGCGTCCTGGTGGCTTTGCGTTCTTGTTCGATTGCCCTGGTCATGTAGCGGCCCCTTGGTCCAGCGAGACGGCCATCGATCGGGCAGATGCCGCCTAGGTCACAGACTTCCCCCGATGGGTGGAAGCGCTCCAGGCGTAACATCCTCCTCGCGATGGCCCTCTCTTTGCTCCGGAGCTTCTTCATGAGGTGGGACACGGCGGTGCTGAAACAGCAAGAACGGTAGTCAATAATAGGCCGGATAAACGTTTTGTAGGTGTGGATGAGAGTACGGGAGTGGCAGCCGTGGATGCTGCCGCGGAGTCCGGTCCGCTGCTGAACGTAATTGAGGCACCTTGTGACCTCCGCGGACCAGCTTAGAGTTCTCGAGAAGATCACTCCAAGGTAGGTCACGGTGGAAGAGAGGTTCAGTCGGGTACCCCATAGGTCTAGCTGAACGTGGCGGGGATGGTGACGGGTCTTCGGGTTAGGTTGGGGTGCTGGAAAAGGATGGTTTGGGTTTTTGCGGGGTTAGGGCGTACTCTCCATTGTCGGAATCAAAGTTCGAGTATGGAGAGCTCTGTGAAGACGAGTCGGGAAGAAAGGGAGCTGGAGTGTGAAGGAGCCCAGAGGGCGGTGTCGTCTGCGTATTGGACTAGCCGTACCGATGGGTTGAGGGGATGTATACTCATGGTCATGACAGTAAAATATGAAAAGGAGGGAGAGAGAATTCAAATCCGGGAAGCAGAGGTATTTAAACCTCTTTGAGCCTGTCGGGCAGAACGACGAGTTATGGTTGGCCGTCACCATTGGGCAAAGACGGATCCGGTGGAACGTGATCGTAAGATCGATGATGCTTAGGATTCCTTAGAGAATAAACTACTGGAGTCCAAGCTATACAGAGTCTAAATCCATCCTCCCTGTTTATGTTGTTAGGTTGTTTCTCAATTTCAGTTGCTTCACGTATGGTACGAGGGAAGTAATGAGGTACTCTAGCGAGTACCCGAGCATTGTGAAAGTCTATCTTATGCCCAGTTAAACCAGTATGCGTCCGCAGATTTTGTGATGCGTTTGTGTTCGCAATCATCTTTATGCTCTCGCAATCTGAACTCAATGGAACGACCAGTTTGTCCGATGTAGTTTGAGCCACAAGAGCAAGGGACGTTGTAGATCCCGGCTGATTTAAAATTTGACATATGATCCTTTGCGGACCTGAAACCGTTTGTCAAACTTTCTTTAGTCCTAAATACTGTCTTTATGCTGTACCTTCTAAGAACATCAAAAAAGAAAACTCATCCCTTGATGTATGTACAACAAAACGGTTATACAGCCACAGAAATTCAGAAAGCAATCTGCAATGCGAAACAGCCCAAGGCTAAGGAGGAACTGCCACCACCGGAAGGCTTGGCTTTTCTACCGTACAGTAAAGGCACTACTGATAAGATTGAGCATGTTACAATTTATAATAAAAAAAATAGTTGATGTTCTGTATACGGACTAGAAAAATTCAAACTGTTTCAAAGTGATAACATTTATTTAATATTATTAATTTGTATAAATTCTATCGAGTGTGTGCTCACATATTGTAAATTGATAAAAAAATGATTTAGGAATTGTTTATGTTATTTATATTATTATAATTATTTTATTCAATGGCATAGTTTGTGTTTCATAATTATTGAAAAGCTTAAATTTCCTTACAATTATAAACTTTAGATTTGCAAATTCTACCGCTTCAAAATATTGAAATGTTTTATATTAACTTAGCCAGCTCACGAAGTATGCATTTGTTATTGATAAATGTTTCAGTTTTCACACTCACTGTTTTGCCTAATGAAGCTAGCAAAGGGTTAGGATTTGTGGTATTAATCAAAGTTTTATATTATTTATTCCGTATCCTTTCTACTAGTTTCAGCTTCTACATTTCCCAGAGCACGCTCCAACGGAACTCAGACCACAATGTTTCCGTCACATGTGTTTGAGAGACTGCAATGATATTTTATTCACATAATTTGAATTTATGAAATTAGCAGCTACGCATATTTACAAAGTACATCACTTACATCTCGACACAGCTTACAATAAAATTACAATAGTAAGATAATTAACCACTTCGACACTGCGTAAGCGGCATTGCCGAGCAAAAAATAACGATAATTAACAATAATGCATTGCATTATGGAACTTTATTTTATTGATATGGTGATATACAGGGTTGCTGTTTAGTGCGTTAAATTCTAATACTGGCATTATTAAAATGAATTGGACATTTTTCTGTTCGTTAAGGTGATGTAGTGTTAAAATGCGCACGTTTTAATAATATTTTTAAATATACAAGGTGGCTCGTTACAGCGGGCATCTTGAAAGTATTATTTTTGTAAATAGACTACCCTGTATATTTTTACATTTTTGAATTCAGCGTAAAAGAGATCGTTGGAAAGCTACCAACGACATCCTGAGTTTTGCTTTTGGATGAGGCGTTCCCGAATTTATCCAGAAACATATTTTGCAGTTATGTAGCCAAGTGATATACTAAAACGACACAACCATCAAATAGTAATTTTATTATACATGGCGTTTTTTACACCATCGCAAATTTAATTTATTTCCAAGATCATTTTTTCAATTTTTCAAATGGAACACTCTGTATATTATACGTATATTTGAATTGGCACGTTAATTTTCCGTAATTTCTGTAAATATTGTCTCCTATACCTAAAATCGATGGTTTCAGAGATAACTTTACTTTTATGTTACAAATCATTGAATTATTAAAGTTTTTATTCGTCTCTAATGTATCAGCCATGATTTTGCATAAAGTGATAACATTTAGTATTAGTATGATTGATAGAAAAACGATTGTATTCCAGTTCAAGTATTTATTTACCATAAAAGTTTAATGTGGCTTCCGTTCTGTTCAACACACGTGTTTAATCTTTTCAGAAACAATATTTTTTGGTGCCAACGACTGAACGGATTTTGTACAAAAACATCTATCTATTATGCGTTGCCTCGTATCTTCTGCAGTAGTTGCAGGGATCTGGTGCGCAACATGTTTCATATGATATGGAAAAAAATCATTTTCGTCAAATGTGGCAATCTGGGTGGCTAATTTATGGGGCCGCCACGTTCCATACACCTGTTCTTGATTTCTTGGTTCAAAAAATATCGCGTTACTAGTGCGAAATGTGCTGGAGCACCGACATGCTGGAACCACATATTTTCCATTAGATTTGGAAGTACTTTGTGCAGTAGTTGAAGCAAATTATTTTACAAGAAATACAAATATTGCCCACCACTCAGATGTCCATTAAATAAATGAGGTCAATCACAAAACCGCCAGCAATACCTCCCCAAACATTTGTAATTCATTGTCGTTGTCCATCAACTTACAATTCCTAGGTTTACTATTGCATAATGATGAGTATATGAGTATATGCGGCCGTGGGCTAGAGGTTACCGCGTTAGACTTCTACGCTGAAGGTCCTGGATTCAACTCCCAGTATCGGAACATCGGATTTTGAACAGCTGTTCTCCCTCGCAAGGTAATGGCAAACCAGCGAGGTATGACTAGTAAATGTTCTCTGGAGTAGAAGTGTTTACACTTCCCGTGGTTCGAAGCTCACGTTAAGCTGTAGGTTCTCTATGCCTGTGGCACTTTAACCGACATAAGGCAAAAGGCATATGAGAGAAGATCACTACGTCTCATAAGAGATAAAGCACCCGACGAATAATTTCCATTTCTAATCCCCACTTATTTTATCTCAAAATCATAGCTAGTAGATTAGATAGAAAAAAATTACACAAATTTAACGGTTTTTAATGAAAAAGTAAACATACCTCAGAAATGATCGATTTTAGGTATAGGACAATATTGATAGAAATCGAGGAGAATTAACCTGCCAATTCAAAAATATAATAATATACAAACAGTTCTATTCATTGTGCCGCGTTGGTACATTACTTGGCTACATAACTGTAAAATATGTATGCTTAATTAATCGTAATACTCACGAACGAATTAATTTGATAAACTTTGTGCTGACCAAAATGTCAACATCTTCTTATATCGGCAACGCTTCCTAAAAAAAAACCGAAAGTCATTGGAATGATAATTTTACGATTAATTTTAAAACGTAAAAATACAGAGGCTGTTCTATTTAAAAAATAATGCCTGAAGATGATCCGCTGTAACGAGTCAACCTGTATATTTAATAATATTTTTATAATATGCGCATTTTGGCACCACATCACTTTAAGAAAAAGAGAAATTTCCAAATCATTTTAATAATCCCAATATTGGACTTTGACGCACCAATAAGCAACCCTGTATAATACTATTTGTATAGAACCAGCACGAAAATATTTATGTCTGAAAATTAGACATACATATGCAGTTATTTCGAGGAATGTGAGGTTATAAAATACTAAGCAATATCAAATATCAGTAAATATTGGAAATCGCGAGAATAATTACGTTACTGTCATTGGTTGCAAAACTCTTATAACTAATCAGAAGCAAATGTGTCCAAATGTTATTCTTCGCATTCTGTTTAACAAAATTATGTAGAAGCAATTGCAATGGATATTTTTCGTTTAAAATGCGCTGTCAATGCCCTCAAAAGGTTGCCCATCTCCTACAAAAATCAGATGAATATAAAAATATATGAATATACAGGATGTTGAATTAAAATAAAAAATAGAATGAGCAATAAATAAATAAATATCAAAATTGGAGAGAAACATTAGAGGATTCCATCATTATAATAGGTACTGTATATAGGAATACATTAAACAAAAACAAAAATACAAAAGAACACAGGGTGCTTCCTTACAAAAAAAAACGAATTATTCCGACAACGAAAGTCCATACCCTATAGCTCATACATGATATTTATTGCTTAAAAAAATATTATTAAACGAACCGTAGGGCGTTGCCCACTGGCCGAAGAAGATTGCCGATATTATTTGCCAATGAAAGTAAAGATTGGCTAGGATTGGAAATACCTCGTAGAAATTGAATTTGGAATAGGAATTTTATTAATTTGGATCTCAACATAATGTGAAAATGATTTTTATTGAAATTTGCAAACTATTTTATTAATTTTAATTTAATAAATTAACAGATATGTGTAAAGATCAATTCCATTTTTGCGGTTTTTATGAAAACTTTTCTATAGAACTGTATGAGTACTTTCAAACCTAAAACTCAATATCCTGTAAGCAAATACTTTTAGATTGAAGTACCTACTAGCATTTTGTTAGCTGATAAGGCTAGACATCGACGTGGTTTAACGGTTATTTCATGAAGTTCCACTTTACATTGCCCTATAGAAATTTGAAACTGGAAAATTGTAGCTGTACTGCAATTTCAAACCATATTTCAATCAAACTGTATTTTTGTTAATTTGGATGTTCTTGCAGAGCTCTATAGAAGTTTTTAAAATTATACTATATGGAAATCAAAATAAAATTAATCAAAGCTTTGTTAATTTTTTTATGAATTTAGACTATGAAATTGGTTTTGCAGTTTTTTGAAAGCTTTTTTGTGCAATATCACGTAGGCATTATTACAATGTGAAAATTTATGTAGGTAACGCTATAGTTTGGTTTTATTTTAATTAAAGCCTAGCGATTTTGTTATAAATCTGGCAGCTGTCAAAGCCAGAATTTTACTCAACTAGAAATGCGGTATATATTAATATTTTTTATAAAAGCCCTAACATTCAAAGCCTTTAGGGAACGTTTACAATTTGAAAGGAATTATTCTGTAAAACTACTATTTAAATACATCGCTTTGTGTATAAAATTTGTTATTCCATGAATGAAAAGTTGAAGTTAGACTTGAAATTCTCATTATAAAAATGATTCAAAAAGTATTTTTAACATAAATCGCTCTCTAGATTGGGAATTTGCAGATATTAGATTTATTAAACAAATGATTAATATTAAATAAACATTTCTACCAAATATTACTACTGAACTACGAGTACTTAATAAATTATTAAGCAATACAGTTCCGAGTTCTGCGTGCAAAATATCGATTTGAAACCTTTTATAAATTGCCGCGCTTTTGCGATGACGTCAATTTGTGCGACGCTTTAAAGCAGAAACCACAAATAGCATGCATTCAAAAAATTAACTATTATCTAAACCTAGTGCAATCTGGTTATAATTGTCTATGTTTTTTTTAATCTAATGTACGTAATCTTCGCCTACATGACAAAAATTAACAATAAATTCTAATTTGTGCTATACAACGAATTGAAATAAATCAAGATAAATCAATATGCTGGCCAGTGTATAAATACAAAGTGATTTTTTAAAAAGTCAATTGCAGTAGCCCATGGATTGTCCCGTCTATATTAAGCTTTAGAATCTGACAATATGAAAATTGTAACAGAAAGAAAGAAATCTTGACGAGAAACCTGTGATTTACTTACCTTAATAAATTACAAATCAGTTGCAGCTAAATACCTGTTCATTTTCACATTTTGTTGGGCCAAAATTTTTAACTACCTGTACTGTCACACAGTTTGACATACAGGTAAATGTCATTCAAAGCTCATTACAGCTGACTGCAGACGGAATAGCTTTTTTTCTAGGCTTGCTGCAACTGACTTTAAAAAATCACTTTGTATGTGGGTGTCCATGCACTGATACCTTTAAGATTTTCGCAGGTGATGCGGTAAAAGTGAGAAAACTTATCTCTACATTCCTGATTGTGAGGTTTGAACTTGAAATTAATTTGGCCTTAGTCAGAATTTGATTATTAAAACTTTCTACAAAAATTACCTGTAGTCGAGAACATTGCTTTTTAATATTTGTTAGGTATAATTGAGATGTTTCAAGTCAGAAAATAGTGCTACACACTGAGCAGGTCTATAAGCACTTAGCAATTACTAAGTAATACAGTTATGCGTGCAAAATATCCAATGAAAACGATTCAAATCCTCGCGTTTGTGCAATAACGTCAACTTGTGCCGCGCTTTACAGCAGAAGCAGAAATAGCATGGTTTTGAGAGGTTAATCTTATTTAAAGTTAATGCAATCTGGTAGATAATTTGCTATTTTTTTTATCTACTGTATATAATCTTTAGCTACGTGACAAAAATTAACAATAAATTTGAATTTGCACTGTACAAGAAATGGAAACTAACAAAGATGAATTAATGTGCTAGCCAATGTTTGATTGATTGATTGTTTGTATGGGGAGGGTTGTTTCTACCCGTTGACACTGCGGCCTCTTGGGCCTATTGTGCGTCCCTTTCTGTCGCTAGTCGCTGTCAAGTAGATCCGTCCCCTTTATCAGTCTAGGAGTTTGTTGATCAGGCTGGCTTGCGGTTGTATGTCGTTGGAATTAGTGCCCTCGAAGCTTTGATGTCTTCTACGAGCTAAGGCTTCGCATTGGAATATTATGTGGGAGGCTGTTTCCTCTTCCTCGCCACACAAGTATATAGGATCTTCGTTAAATAGCCCCATGTTGTGAAGGTGTTGTCTGAAGTGCCAGTGTCCCGTTAGAAGTCCTGTCACTACTCCAATTTGAATCCTACTGAGTTGTAGCACTGTTTTGGTAAGCTTGTGGGGGGGGGGAGTCACTGTCCGCTTAGACCGACAACAGGTTCAGGTGTTTCAGATCTTAGTTTTGCTACTTTATCTGCTTTTTCATCTTCTCCTAGGCCGCTATGACCTGGCACCCACACAAGTTTTACCTTGTTGGAGTTTGCCAGTGTCAGGAGACTACGAAGACAGTTCCAGACATGTTTTGGCTTAATCTGTTTTGAATTCAGTGCTTTTAAAGCTGCCTGACTTTCAGAGATAATAAGGATGGTTTTGTTTGTATAGCTCCTTCTTATGTTCTCTTCTATTGCTGATAAAATTGCAAATGCTTCAGCTAGGAATATCGTGGCAGTTTGGCCCAGAGATATGGAGTTACTATATCTTGGTTTGATGCCGTATATACCAGCTCCGGTTCCGTTGCTCGTGCATGAACCGTCTGTACATCATATTAAGCTTTTATGCAAGTCTGGTGGTTTCCCTCGATCTCATTCTTCACGGTTTATACGTACATACGAAGGGTTTGTGAAAAGAGTATTTTGTTAACATGTAGACCGTTCTCATTTTTTATTTTGGGTCAGATATTACATTTAATATTTTGGTTTCCATGTGTGTTGGGTGCTTCTCCAATTGCCCGTGCAGTTTAGGCGATACGCTCCCATGCGTGCCTCGCCCTTGATTATTATATCTAGAGGAGGAAGTTGCAGGAGAGCTTCTAGTGCTGCTGTCGGAGTGCTTCTGAATGCTCCAGTTATACAGAGACAAGCCAATCTTTGAACACTAACCAGCTGGGTTACTGTTTCTCTTTGATTTATTTTGGGCCACCATACTAGTAAACCAGGGGTATTGTCGGTCTTATCACTGCTGTGTAAAGCCAATGGACCATTTTTGGTTTTAATTCCCATTTATTTCCACAGGCTCTTCTTTGGTTGTTTCTGCCTTGTTAGTGGTTCTTTGGAAATGTTGGTTCCAGGTCAACTTGGTGTCTAGAATCACACCCAAGTATTTGACCTCCCCCTTTATTTTACAAAGGCTGATTTTTGCAAGATTTACTGTAAGGATTTCCTTGTTACACCACGTCTCGACCTTAGCCACTTTGCATTATTTCTGAAATTATATTGCCGTGCTTGCCCTCTATATGGATGAATATATCGTCTGCATAACCAAGGGTAAAGCAGTTTGTGAGGAGTTCGTTTATAACCAGATCCCAAAGTTAGGGGGTTAGTACCCCTCCTTGCAGGCATCCCCTGGTTACCGACACCTCCATCTCTTCGCCGCATAATGTATCTTGTACTTGTCGGCTTCGTAGCATGTTGCTTATCCATCCACATGAGGGTCCTAAAGCGATTTCCTTGTTGTGAGAGCGCTTTCGCATGCTTTGCCTGGTAGGTAGACATGTTGGTTTCGATGTAGAAGTTTCTCTATGAGTGCCCCTTCCCTTATGTGCCTTTCTACCAGTTTTTCCATCGTTTTCAAAATGAAGGATGATAGACTTATTGGTCTAAATGCCTTAGCTTGGGCGTATTAGTTTCGTCCAGGCTTTGGTATGAAGACCACTTTGACAGGTCGCCAGGTTTGAGGTACATGGCCTGGGGCCAAGCTAGCTCGAAATAGCCTGCATAACACTGATATTAGGACTTGCTTCCCTTCTTGTAGCCAGTGTACAAGGCTTTAGATGCTCATGCACTTGTACCTTTAGTCTTCGATAGTGATGTGGACGCAATAAAACTGATTTCTAAAGTATTAAAAATAACAAGCCAATATTGTATGGTTTTGAGTCAGAAAATGAGGATGGTTCCTGATACGATTTTGGTTACAATATAAATTAAAAATGTATTAACACTTTTATTTTTACTCCACGTAAAGCTATTCCCGTAGTCTTGTGTGGGAAGTATCTTTTATAAGGATACACAATGTCCTTATTATTTTTCTTTGTCCTTCATTATTTTTCTCGCCGTAGAGAGACCTCCACTAAAAACATCTTTTTCTTTTAATAAATGTGAAAGAGATTTTCATATGTGTTGTTCTGAATATATGAAACTTGTTAAACCAAACAAAGTAATTACTTTGACTGTATATTTCTTTAATCATTGATAATACGAACTTTTTCTTGATGTTTTTCCTTTTGATCTGCGTATAAATTCGTTAGATTTTACCGTTGTGGAAACAGTGCTGGCGGTTGAAATGTTAAGATTTAAGCATTCACAACGCTCTGAAATATAATTTCAGTTTTACAAACAATAAACACTAATTTACAAAAACAACAAACCTCCCTAACAGCATTTTAAAGGCAGCAGCGGCCCATTGTTGTTTCATTCCATTTAAAAATAACTTACTTGTTAAAGAAACAACCAGTTCTTTAGCCTGAGTGCAGAGAAGTTTCGGTATAATAAAACTTTGTCTTACGCGGTTACAACAATTAGAAGTACAGATTTTTTCAAAATATATCAATTAACGAATCAAGTTCTCCCACACTGCAATAGACTTCTCGAATTCAACACGAGATGGACTCAAATGTCAAAAAGTTAGGTTAGAATGTGCTTTTATAAACATTTCGATCAAGAACCGATTGAAGTTGCCATGTAAACGGAAAATTCGAGATTGTCATGCTAACCCAATTCACGAAAAATACCATTATGAAGGAATTCTGTCCTTGTTAATGTATACATTTTGAATTTGTTAATCTTTTCCGACACAGTTGTTTACTCCTAGTTGAAATTGATAATTTATTATAATTTATTGCGTAGAAAAGTAGTTTTCTGAAGTAAATATTAACAATCTTTATCGATGACGTACGGTTGTTTCAATGCCTCGACAATGCTAGTGTTTTCTTGTTGAAAATGTTGCTTTAACAAAATGTAAACCAATAGGTATTTAGCAATTTAGATTTCTATGTGAGATCTCTATTTGTGGAAACTTCAAGTCCCTAACATATGCGTGTACCAAATAGGTATTATAATGTATCGTAAAGTATAGCAGGCTGAAAATAGAAATACAGAACTCCTTAAAATACATGAGATAATACAAATTAAAACTTTTCCATTATTACGCGTAAATCCTTGGAAACAGTGTCGTGGGATAATAGAAAAACGTCAGTATAAAGCTGCAGATGATGGATTTAGTAAAATTTCCCTCGACTCCTTATTATCTCAAGACGACACTACGAAGTCGTATTTCAACAAAGTTTTATTAACCGAATCAACTATTATTCAGACTGGCTGCTTTAATAAAGAGTTATTCTGAACGTCAAAATTCCGGACAAAAGCTGCAACTTTTATAAAATTTCGAGTGCCGCTGCTAAGAGCAAATTTCGACGAAGTTTCGTTTCTGGGTGACAGTGAAACAAGACCCAGTAGCGTCGCTAAATAGAAATACCAAACATTCCAAGACCACTCCAAATAAGCTAAGGAAATTTATGACCCATACATCTAGCAATACTTCCGTTTTTGTTTCAAGCGAAGAAGCGAATCTTTCGCGGATTTCTGGAGGGCACGTGATCAAGTAACTACATAAATAATAACACCACAATAATTTTCCTCCTTACTCGTGACAGCCCCGTCCACTTTATCGTCCTGGAAATAAATTTGAGGTGCAGAAAATGTGAATAAGATAAGAAAGAGCAGCTTGAGAGCGTAATCCATTTTCTGCAAGAAAATTAAGTTAGCAGAATGCGCTGTCGAGGTCCTACTCCTCGTTTTATTCTTCTGTCGCGGCCCGATTCCGGAAATAACGCGCCTTAGAAATAATAGTCACGGGAAACGGCCCAATAATTGTTCATGTTATTGCCAATATGTCGAAAGATCGTCGACATTTCGACTTCGATAGAATCAAAATCACTCAGAAATAAAATTACAAATATGTAAGCTCGTAAAAGAAGTGTGTATTATATACCGAGTGCTACATCAAACTTATTAGAAGGCGACAGTATTAGTTGTGGAAATTAATGTTTGACATAACAAATTTCAGCATTAACAAGGTGCTATCGCGAGGTTTCAAGCCAGGAAATCATATTGTTCGACTTACAGTTCTGTAGGTTTTCCAGAATTGATTCGTTTGGGCTTTTCAACGGCATTGCTGTAAACGTAATGGAACTTAGTTTTATAATTTTCAACATTAGTAGGTCATAATTTAGAGCTCTTATTTTCAATATTAATTAAACCTTGAGAAAATAGTTTATTACTATACCTGAATACGCATTTCAGCAATTAACTTGCAATAATCACTAATACACGATCAATTTCGACTATCTGAATTTACTCTGGCGGAGGAAAATCTCTCAAGATAAGTTAACAATGAAATGATTTTACTAAGCTATTTCATCATCATCAGTTCCTGCTGAAGATAGCAGCTTAGTTAAAAAATACGTACTAAATACAGTGGTGGTTAAGCGATTTCCTTTTAACCACTGTTTCCGTTTAACCCAAGGATTAAGAGCGTATTCGTGAAATGTGTCAAGGCTGGAAATCGTGCTGGCCAATGTACAGGCATGTGAGTACCCACCTACACTTTGATTCTTCTACACTAAAATCGTTTTCTTTTTTATCTATTCCCATGTGCCCTTAAGCGTTGGGCGTCTTCTTGATGGATGATGCTAGCCTTCTCATTCAGCTAACGTCTTTCCTTTATTCCTCGCTTGTTCTTCCATATTGTCCATCCATGTCTTCCTAAGTCTTCCACTTGGTCTTCGTCCTTCCTTCACTTTTCTTTTTGACCTCACTCAGATTTAGTATTTCTATTTTGTACTTCTTCATTTCTTCCACTAGCTCTACTTCTTATCCGTTGATCGTGGCAATATTCAATGTTCCAAATCTGATTTTCCTCTTTGTTGCTGTCGTCTGCTTTTGGTCCGTCCATATCCGAGGCGATTTTCGTTTCTCTGAATTTAGTTGTGCCTCCCGTGAGTGATTGGCTCAACAAGGAGGGCCTCGTTACCTTTGAGCAACTGGCCTTTGGTCCGCGGCTGCTTATTATGAGTATTTACAGCAATCCTGTCTTCCAGGACTTCCTATATAAGCTCCCTGTCACGCTTTTGAGAAGTGAGGTCTCCTGAGAGATACTAAATTCAGCATTAACAAACTATTACCTATAGACTTACCAACATACTGTTGGTATCCCCAAGCAAGAAAGTCATTGGGCGACAAATCTGCAGAACGCGGGGGCCACGGTACGGTACCGAATCTTCCTATCTAACGTCCTGGAAAAGTGTCGTTTAGTTTCTTATAGCATTCGTGGAATTCGGAAACCACGGGTCATCGATGTTTAGGTTTTCTATTGCCGGAATGATGTCGTTCCTTAATAGCTCTAAATTTTTGGCTGTATTGTGATTACCATCAATAAAATATGGACCGATAAGCTTATTTTCAACTATTCTTAGCCGTACGTTAACTTTGCCAGTGTATTTGACTGTGAGTTAAGTTTTGTAAATGGCGGTTAGTGCGGGACCAATATCTAAGGAATAAGATTAGCAGGATAATGGATAGTGGATAGATGAGAAATTATAATACACACCGAAAATTTTGTGAATTGACTTCTTCATGTATTGTGAAAGTTGCTTCGTCAGCTGTTACCATTCTGATATCACATTAGAATGTCCACTTTTTCGTCTTTGCTGTACATGGTTGTATAAAGGGCGCAATAAGACACTAAATAAAGACTAATTTTATTATTTTTAACATTGACTTATTTTGATTGTTTTGGCCACAGCATGCTTTAGTTTTCTGTAGAGTTGGTTGCCTACATAATGGGCGTAACTGACGCGTTCTTTTTATAACTATACTGCTATGTTATATATGAATTAATTCCGTAATTTATATGCCGGTTCGTAGAAATTAATAACGTTATTTTAATTGCAGTCTTATTTTGGGTTACCGTTTCGCTATGTTGTGTCTTTCTAAGGTTAGAGTTGTGTTGACTGCAGGTTTGTTAGTATTTCCTTTCAGAAATTAATTTATGACCAAATTAGTCCCAGAATTGTTCAAGGTTTTTTTCTTTGTAAGTTATATTTTCGCCGATCAGACGGGATTTCTAGGAATGTCTTTGTTAAACGGTGCTAGCATTTAG
>JABXWE010012558.1:0-22462 GCA_014611495.1 Limonius californicus
CGTTGCGCGGTGTAGTGATTTAGTGAATTTGTGTATTTTTTGTTCTTGTTCGATTTTGGCCGTAATTATGAGTGACCATAATTTATTTATATTTATTATTTATATTATATTATATTATGTATAATGCGAGTAAGTTCCAATTCGACAACACAGACAATTAGAACATTGTAAAAAATTCTGTACAATCAATAACGACTCTAACATTTTTAAACATACTGAAACATGTAGGTAGATTTGCTAAAATTTCATCACGACTAGGAAAATAAATTGTACGACTAAGTACTACGTACAGAACATTCAACATAGTATAAAATATGGGTTTACACGTTTGTGAAGATGAACCACCAAACAATAGGCTTAAAACAACATATGACGAGTTATTTTTCAACTTAATGAAAGTCTGAATGATTCTATCCCGAATGGTTAAAAGATCCTGAGGTCAATTATTTCAGTTAGGCCAAATATGTTCACTACTGCAACATTTCTCGCTCCTGCTTTTGGAAAATAATGAAAAGCTAGGTTAAGGCACCTTTTGCTTTTAGAATCGCAATTAAACACGCAAAACGTTTTGTCATTGCTTTCCTTCTTTGGGGAAACTCGATTCTTCAAGTATTGACGTTTTAGTTGCTTAAATATATTTTATAATACACGAATGCAGCTTACAATAATTTATTAAAACCAAATGATTATATTGGAATTGTCACTAGCGCTGTGTTTCAGGAGTTCATCACAATTCCGCCAGAGGGCGTGTTGCTTAGCTTGAATCGCCTATATTTTTTATACTCAGTTAGTAGGGTGTTATTGTGTTTATGTTTTAAAACTTGTTTTTTCATCTTGTCCCTGTGTTTGATTGATGTGATGATACCATTTGTTATCTAATGCTTTATTTTGTTCTGTTTTTTGTAGAAGGATGTTTTAGTACAAATACTGCTGTTTTTTTGGCTTGAAATTATGTTGATGAATTTTTGGTAGGCTAAGATTGGATCATTTGTGGCTAGTATATCATTCCAGTGAATATTCTTTATTAGATTTATAAATTTGTTCTCATCAAAATATCTAGATATTTTGTATTCTGAGATATTGCGGCTGTGATTTATTTCATTGGTAAGTATGTTCATATAAATAGGAAAATGGTCTGTTATATCTGTGTCAATCACTAGAGCTTTTGTTAGGAGGCTATTATTTGCAATGTTTTTCCTAATGAAAATGTGATCAATGCATGAGTTACTATCTTGAGTAACTCGGGTGTAGGAATTAATATAGGATTCGAAACCAAAATAGGAGAGCATTGACATATATCTGTTACTTATAACGTTTGTGGACTCGAGTATATTAATGTTTATATCACCGATAAATACATCCATGCTTTCCTTTCTAGACTAGACTCCTTTTTCTATTATTTTGCTTAAGTGCTTTATTATAGTTATTTTAATCAGTCTACATAAATACCATTATCGATCGAGTTTTGTGATGTGTAATTGTTTTTCATCTTTTTATGTAATAATTACCACTGTGTTATTTTGACAAACTTTATTTATTAAATTAATTGTTTCTTTTCTTCATTTTAGATCTTCCTTTTTTTCGTTCTTTTTCGTTGTTATTACATAATGGTTGGACTCAGCATTTGCCTTCCTGTATGATTTTATATGTTACACTTACACCGTCGTTCAAGCGCTTACATTTGGCAACATAGTATAGTTAAGTCCCATAAGGTTTGCATAGCCCATAGATCCATAGATTCAAGACAGTGTCATACTTAGGTACTGTTTCACATAGTCGCTCTAATTCGTAAAATATAAAATTGATCATTTCCATATATGTTGACATGTTCTATAGATGTTTATGTATATATAAAAGTCTAAATCAGGAGTGGCCAACCTTTTACATACCATGCGTCAATTTTTTTCACATACGAGTTCAAGTGCATCATACAAGTCAAGCACCTTTTCTACCTTCTTACGTTCATGGTTGGGGTTGAAAAAATAGAGATAAGGTAGGATCTGCTTCGCTTAGGGGAGGAAAATGAGTAATTCAATCACGCAAGTAAATTAATTAATGCACACCAGTACAAAAGACACGTTTTTTGGAGCACCAATCTACAACAGTGAGAGATAATCTCTTGGACGAGAGAGAGAGCGATCGCTGTCGTGGACCCCGCTGATGGTGCACAGCTGGCCGAGAGTCTCGTTTGGTGAAGATTACTTTGGAGCACAGGTGTTGGATACCATGAGAAAGAGAGAGAGAAAGCTCTGAACGAGATGGAGCACCGAGAGCGAGATCAGATTGGAACTTGGAGTTGTCTGTTCTCTCTGCTTGCTAGAAGGAGTCCCGGCATATCCTTAATAACCTTTGTAATAAAAGTATGTTTCTAGACATAATTACATTTTTGGAATAATTTAATGATTGTATGTAAACAATATTCATTGCAACACATAAACATTACTTACCATTAATGAGACTTTTGAGCCTGCTTGGATTTCGCTAGTCTATCAATGTTTGGTGTTAAATTTTTACTGAGAGCAGCAGAGAATTCTTCAAATTTGAATCAGTCATTCGCGACCTCGTTTTGATTTTCATCTATTTCATGGATGAAAATGCTTATTCACATCTGTATGTCGTTCCAAAACGTCATATATTATTTTTTGTAAATTTTCTTAGTTCTCTAAATGTTCACAGGATAATGAACGTCAGAAATTAATCATGTCAAAAGCATTTTGATCTGAAAAAAGCTCATCAAATTTCATTTTCAATAATGAATTTGTTTTTTAATCAATAAGTTCCATTTGTATGTTAGCACACATATTCATTACCTTCTGTTTACTAAGTGAAAATGGGTTTATAAATGCGAGCATGCAGTTTTCTTCTTTAGCCAAATCATGAATACGACTTTCAAATGATACGTCTCGAAACTGTCTGCCTTGACATAGCAATTTCGTCTGATTTTTTTTCAATACCTTTATTACCAAGACGACGTGAAAACAAAGGCGTATCCAAGAGGGGGGGGGTAGCTGCCCCACCTTGCAAGGTGGAAAAAATTAAAATAAAACAGAAAAAATATAAACGACAAATTTCTGAGAAATTTTATGATTAATAGGTTGCTTGTTGGTATGTCAATATTTTGAAAGACTATTACAAATAGAGACCCTCGCGCCATCTGTTAAAAGTCATACGAACTACAACCTGTACGTGTATTATACACGTACAGGTTCTAGTTCTTATGACTTCTCACAGATGGATGTATAGTTAGCTCGTAGCAACAAGGAGCTTTCTAGAATAGTCTATTTCATTTAGCTCCCGTCGCCGAATTAAAACATGGCTACTATTGGTGAAAGTAGGTTAAATGGGTTAGCCATGCTAAGCATTTATCCTCAATGGGTTTTCACAAACAAGGAACAATTAGTGAGAGCTCTAGTTAGAAAATTTGCAACTAATCTCCCAAACTACTGTTCAAAAATTAATTTTATCAATAAATAGTGTTTTTATTTTGTAATTGTGTATTATTGCATGACCCCCCATGGACCCCCATTCCCCATGAAATAAGTTGGACTCACAAAGCTGCCCCCCCTTCGTTTTGAGCTGGAGACGTCCTTTCGTGCAAATATTTGGAGACAAGGCTAACAATTTCTTCTTCATCAGAAAACGGTTTCTTTTTTTCGCCAATGCTAAAACAATTTCATTGGACGATTTTGTAATCCCCAAGTTTTTACAACTTATTTTAGCAAATATATTTTGTCTTCTTCTGATTTCTTCCTTTTTCTTAGTCACATATTCTTTTCGTAACTCGGACCCAAGAACGAGCTGCATTTTTCCTTCTATGTTAGTCTGATGCTGTGTTTTATAATGTCTATTAGATCATGGCTTCTATTATCTGAAATAGTACTTTCACAAACAATGCAAAACGGTTTTCCTGATGAACTAGCTATAAATAACAACTCATTTTCCCACTCTTCATTAAATTCACGCTTACTATCACTTTCTGCGCTTCTTTTCTTGGCACTGTGATGGATAACAGGAATATAGAAGAAACATAGGAAAGTACAAAACTCTAAAAGTTGTTGAAAAAGAACAAACAGATCATAAATACGTTTGTAAACTGGCTGTATTAATTGAACTGAGAGCACTCTGGTGTTGAAAATATGAAGATGGATTCAGTTATGGCGCCTACTTCAAGAGAATAAGTAAGCGCAAGGATGCAATGGGCCACGTTTGTCGCATGCGCCACAGGATGGCCACCCCTGGTCTAAGGGAACATGAAATGCACTTCAAGTTATAGCTTCTCTCAATTTATTCATAACTTGCAATATTAAAGGAGTCGCTTTCTGTTATAAATAATAATTTTGAACGTCTACTGCAATTACAAAGAAGGTATTTTATACATTATTTGTCAAAAATTAAATATGTAGTTTCTTTACAGAAATTGTAGACCTTCATGGAAAGTGTGAAACAAATTTTGTAACAATTTGTTCTATTTTATATTCGGATAATTATATTCAATGTGCCAATTTATGAGAGTATAAGGTCTGATACAATTGGATATTTTAAATCTCGTTTTTTGACTACTGAACTTTACTAGAATCACTTGGAATGCCCGCTATAAAAGAACACTACTCCAACCTGTCTTAATATTCCGAATAAATATAGTTTTTAGTAATTACAAATTAACCAATTTCCTATTTTTTATACCTAATAAAGTATTCCTTAATTAGGCCTATAAACGTGTACCCGGAACAGTTCATCAGTGAATGGGTAATTATAAAATAAAACTAAACATCTATTCATAATAATTTATTTATTTACAATATATAATTATGGCAATAATAATGATTTTTAAAAATAGTCATCGAGAAGCACCAAATATTTTACAGCATCCACTCAGATTTGAATAGGAAGTCATAAAAAATCACATGGAAAACTTTGAAACGTGTATGCAGAATTTGTTTTAGATTTTGAACACAAACATTACCCTTCAGTTCCGTGAAAAAATAATTTTAAGGGCTTCAAGCTGGACGTTTTGTTTTTCATGGCAATTCTGTCAGCCTTTCGGTATGAAACATTTAAATATAACTTAGGTATATACAAAACACTGGTGTATAACATTACAAAACTTCACGATTAATGTAAAAAATCACAATAGCAAAAATGAATGTAACAAGTAATATGAAAATGCATCGCCGTTTACAAACATTTGTGGTGAAACGCAATAAATAGCTCTATGTGTAACTTAGGCAGTACTATTTATAGGTGAGGGTATCTCTAAATTGTTAACGGATTTTAACAATGCTCCATTAGCATTGCAGTCAGAAGGGGCAGCTATTGGCATCGAAGATGCACTCTGAAAGCTTGTTTCTTCTAAATCTCTTTGCAGCTTCGCTAAGGGTGGGCACTGTTGAACTACTGTCTGTATGCTATGTAGAATCTGAAATAACATTGAAAGTAGTTAAGTAACATTACATAAGTGTAGCTATTTTACCTCTAAAGCGCTATCAATTGCTTCGTATTGTTTTTTAGCTTCTGATATAGCTTCCTTCCAGTTTTCCGATAACACATGCCGGCTATCTAAAAATTCTTGTTTTAGCTCTGCTAACTGCTTCTCTTTCTCGTCTAGTCTTTCTTTTAATACTGGTATCTGTTAGAAAAATGTATTAGTTTCACATTATTTTCATGTTTAGCTTAAACTTACTTCTTTCTGTGCTGCAAATAATTTACTTAATATTTCTACTGAAGGGGTTTCCCCTTTTTCCTCCCACTTTTTAACAGATTCTGCAGTTTCTTCCTGTTTTATTTTCAATTCTAATTCAGACTTTGAACATGCCGTTGACAGTGCGCACACGTCTTCATTCAGTCTCTGAAAATATTTAGGAAGTTAGAGGGCTTTTATTTGAATGAAACAGGGCTCTATAATGCAGAGACACAGGTGGTTATAGTATACAAATTTGAATGTAGATATAGAGAGAGGCAAGACAAACAGGACGTAGTCCTAGTCGAAAGAAGAAGAGAAGAAGAATGTGGATATATTGCGTTTTGCTGCTTCATTAACCACTACCACTTTTATAGATGATTTGAGGTTATGTTATAATGACAGATGTCAAATTGATGACCATAAGGTATTTATTGCATTTAAATTTATATCATGCTATGTAATTGGTTTTTGAAAAAGCGAATAATATTGTTTAAGATAAGTTATTCGGTGATGCTACTTTATTACATAAATGTGAGGCAGTGAGGTGTATATATTTTTAAATTTCTCAACTTAACCTAAAAAATATAGGAATAAACTCTCTTCACTGAGACTTAATCGAATTTTGATTTATTTAACACAGATATGTTAGATGTCTTTTTATTGACAATATATTCCATAAAAACAAAAATATTAAGAGATATAACTTATCAATATTTCACGGCAAGCGTTTCTAGCCGTAAAAATGCTACTGACTGAGTAAAAGCAGATAAATGATATAGACTATTTATAATTACGTATCACTCAATTAAGTATCAACCCCCATGCACTACACTCAACTGAGGTTCTCTCTTTATCGGCATAATATAAAATGCCATTGACTGAACAGTCATATTCCTTACTTATAATTACCCAGTAATCATTTACCTTTCAGTATATTATCAAGCGCTGGCGCAGATTTCTTTGGTCAGTGATGAAAACCCTAGTGCCATAGCACATAATTGGAGTTAACCCAAAATAAGAAATACATTAGGTTTGTTCCAACATCTCGAGAAACCGTTCATCGCACAGTCACGCGCATGCGCCGTTACGGGCCAAACAAGCTTTTTCGTCGACCCGCAACAGGAAAGGTGAAAAAGGCCTTCGGCTTAGCTCAGTGGAGTAGGGGTGGTTCACGAGGGAGACACAACGCTCTGGCCAGGACTTTCTTTGGCGAAGAAAAAAAGGACGGTAACTTCAAATGCCAAAATCTCCGCCGCTGCATAGGACGATCACTTGCAACGGCTCACAGGAGTCTGTCACGGGGTTGAAGCTTCTAATCCAACACAAGTCGAAAGAACAATTTCTCTGAATTGTCTTTACAAAAAGCTGACACTCTGCTAATATATTTAATACGACACAAGTCGAAGATTCTTTTGCCTAAGGCAAAAAACGAAACGATAAATTCATTTAGCAGAAGAGAGCAGCCAACAACCCGGTTTTCAAACAACGAAATTGTTCTAGAACAATCCTCTTGCACATGTGCCTTCCGACGAATCTCCAAGCGAAGAGTTCCAAGAACTGCCTTTTGTCGGTGTATCCAGACTTACACAAGTACGTCAAACGGAACAGATAGGAACTACGCTGAGCGGCAAAACTCAAACAAGCATAACAGCGCAATAGATAAAATGCGTTCCGTTTTATTGTGCACGCGCGTGACGATACAATAAACGGTTTCTGGAGATGTTGGGACAAACCTATATACGTCATCGTGCGCACTGAACCAAACTACGTCTAGACGAGTTTATCTTTATGTTTAGGATGAAGGACGACGATTAAGCATAGCGCATAGGTGTCTGTATGTTTTCGTTAGTATTGCGACGTTCAAGTGTATTCTTGTTCTGTTCTTTTAGTGTTTATTGTCCAGCCTGCAGTTTACTTTATGAAACGTTTTCGTTTAAAAGTTTTAATCAAAAGTTGTTCTATTTGTTCGCGATATATACACAGTACGGGCGCACACGAACTCCGGTACGGTTAAGGGTCATCGATAAGTAGGCGCCTGAATTCCGGTACGGGACCATGGGATTGCACTTCGACGATAAGATCGCACCTGAACTGCGGTATGGAGATTTTATTACAACTATTAACAAAATAACACCTATTATATCAACTCTGAACGAAATAATTTCAACTCAAGAAAAACAGTTTAATTTATAATAAGTTTAATAAAAATAAAACGCAATATTTCTGTATACATAATATACCTACATACGTACTACAGACGTAGACATTGGTAACTTCGGTATTAATTGAAGTTTAGTGTGACTGATGTTGTTACGAATTAGTCGTATATCATTAGAAATCAAAGTTTGTAATGATGATTTTTGTTTATTTAGTTCTAAATGTTTCAGTTTAGAAGGTTTTTCCGATGCACTGTCACCCAGTTTTCGCTTTATACTATTGCTAATTTTCTGTCTATTCAAATCACCCACGTTAGCAACTGGATGGTCATGCACACCACTTACTTTTGAAAAAATGTCATCAGCACCAATTGTATATAATTTAACATTGCACGTTTTTTTATTGCAGCACCAACACATTTCTCCGGTAGTTTTAACTAGTCGATATTGATAAAACTTATATCCATGATACACTATTAATGGTTTACCTCGTTCACTTGTCATTTTCTGCAAATTATTTTGATTTCTAGGCACTTCTACTTTTCAAGAATAACAATGTAGAACTGACATGCAAAAATAGTACGTACCTAAGGGTAGTAAATCAGTGTACTGTAAATTATTGTTTTCATTGGATAAAAATAAACTCCGCTTTAGTGAAAGCTTGTTTTGGAAAAATACAAAAATAGTGTTCCTCTAATCACAAATAGATAACATTCCCGGCGTACGGGAATTCAGGCAGGTGATTAAAGATCCCAAATCAGGATTATACTAATTGCGCTGGCCGTACCGGAGTTCAGGTGTACCCCACAGTACAGAAGATGAAGATATTGATGTGTAAATGTAAACCAGAATGACTAACTATTATTCTGTAACAATCTTTCTTTCTGTTTTTAAAATGTTTATTTCAAAATATAATATAAATCAATACTTAGTAAAGTTTTAAAGTTTACTTGTAGTTCTTTTTAGATGGTTTTGGTATATTGGACCCTAACAAAATCACTTCTTGTTTTGTTGATATACAAATCACATTCACACTGCTTACACTAACATCAAAATTATTTTTGATCCCTACTATACATCATTGTGTTACGCCACTGCTGGATTTTGTGACGCGCAGGTTTTGATGATGTCTACGTATTTCTCATTTTGGGTTCACTCTACAACCATTTGCCTTAGGCCTGTATGACACGTCACAGAATTTTGTACAAAGTTTTGCTCAAGATTTTGAACATAATTTTGTACAGAATTCTGCAAAACACGTAATACACGGAACAGAAATTTTAACAAAATTCTGTCTATGAGCATGCGCAAATAGGTGCAAATTACGGTGACATCTGTGAGAAAACTATCAAAATAATTAAATGACTATCGATAAAGTAGAATTCTATTAAGGTTTAATAATAATTGTTTACTTTTGTTTACATAACCTCAAATATTGTTTATTTTTTCGTGATTTATATTATTTTTGCGTTTTCGGGAAGGTTTTCTTTGTTTATAAGTTATATTAAGTTTGTGTAGAATGGCTAGCGCCGAGAGATTTTAGGTGGTACACGTGGTAAAATATTTACGTCTTTGCCCTCTGTGATCATTCATGAACACTAGAAAGCCCTTGGTTGCTCATCGATTTGACGCTGTTTCTGAACAAAATTCTGTGGACTTTAGAGCACGAGCTACAGAATTTTGTACAACATTTTGAAGAAAATTTTTAAGTATGACACGGCACATAATTTTATAAAAATACTTTGAACAAAATTTTGTACAAAATTCTGTGCTGTGTCATATGGGCCATACACGGAACAGAAATTTGTACAAAATACTGTCTGTGAGCATGCGCAAATAGGTACAAATTACGTTGACATCTGTGAGAAAACTGTCAAAATAATCATGTAACTGTAGATAAGGTAGAAATCTATCAAGGTTTAATAATAATTGTTTATTTTTGTTTACATAACCTCGAATATTGGTTAGCTTTTCGTGGCTTGTATTATTTTTGCGTTGTCGGGAAGGTTTTTTTTTGTTTATAAGTTATATTAAGTTTGTGTAGAATGGCTAACGTTGAGAGATTTTAGGTGGTACACCTGGTAAAACATTTACATCTTTGCCCTCTGTGATCATTGATGAACACTAGAAAGTGCTCGTTTGCGCACCGATTTGACGTTGTTTCTGAACAAAATTCTGTGGACTTTAGAGCACGAGCAACAGAATTTTGTAAAAACACTTTGAACAAAGTTTTGTACAAAATTCTGTACCGTGTCATACATGCCTTACAATAAGAACAACTCTTGAGGTAGTTTAATTTTGATCAGTAATAATAAAATTCCTCGGACAAGATATTTAGAATAGAAATACAACACCACACTTCATATTTGTAATCACTCAACAACTTTTTATCTACAAATAAAATAATAACCCCACGAAACTGTTTCCAATTAATTCAAATTTAAGAAGATATGGTTAGAGTTAGGGAAATGTAAGAAGTATCCAATGCGCGGAATCGAGTTTTCGTCCAGACGAATTAAAATTCAGATTTTAGGGGGGGTTGGAAAGCAGTGGCGTTGTACGTGGAACTCGCTATCTGGCCTAACTGTTGCTGCCTATTAATTCAAATTTATAATGTCGTTGCATTTATTGTTGGTCAACAAAATATTCTCAATACGATAATTATGTATTGGAAACTTCTAAATTTGGTAATACATAAGAATCCCCACTTTACAACAAAGCCTACGCCACTGCTCATCAAGCTTGCCGGTCAAATTTCTCTGAATCATCATGTACTTCTTACAGTTTTCCAACTCTAACTGGACGTTTGATTGATATTTAAAAAGAGCGGAAATACGTCTTCGGGTTTCAGATTGAGACATAAATAGTGTTTAACTAATTTAGGCGAACAACTAGCTATACTACCTTACAATACATACGTTTAAGACACCAACTATTACCATTTTTCGTAAAACAAATTATTAATTTGGTTAATTAGAATTCGGTGTTTAAATAATGTAAGAATTGTGAATCAAGCCATCCGGGAAGTGTGATGACGTAAGTCCGCGACCTCCAAGATTTGCTGATATGTGTTATTGTTAAGTGTTTTTGTGGGCCTAGTATTCTTGAAATGAAGTGACATTACTAAACAAATCTAATGGAGGTTGTCATGACAGATGGATTTTAATACGGGTCTTCTAAATGGTGATAGAACTATATTTCTTCCTGATTAATGAAATACCTAATTATTCTAAAGAGTGGTGGTCTCATTGATATGTTAACAAAAGGTAAGAGATTCCTGGATGAGTACAAATATAAAATAAGCCTGTTCCAGTTTTAGTCAAAAGACCCAGTCAGTAGTACCTTTTTGTGGCCAGGAAATCTGATACAACTTCAATTTTTATATTATGTTGTTTATTTTTACTTCGACTTAAAACGTTATCATTCAATAAATAAAATGATGTTTCATCCAAATCAGATATTTCTTCTTTAATAAACAGTTTGGAGCAAAAAGTGTTATGAAAATGTTATTACTGAACATGGTATGTAGTGATAATGAACATTGGGATACATCTAGTAGACACCAGTGAGAAAATGGCGGTAAAGAATTGTATAATTTCAACACCAACTGCATCCCTTCAATTAACTATTGACACCTTTAATTATTTATACTTACTTCAATTTCTTTTCGATGTTGATTAAGTTCTGATTTAAGATCATCAATTTCCTTATTCTTCCTGTTGAGCTGTTGCATTAGCTCGGTCACTTCACTTTTCAAGTGTGCCCCTAACGTTTCCCAGTCCTTCAGCTGCTTCACCACAACCTTGTTGGCTTCCTTCTGCTTCCCCACTTGTTCAGAGAGATTATCCCGGTCCTCCTGCAGCTCATTTAAGCAGTCGTCGTTTTCAATTTGTATAATGCGTAATACTTTGAGTAATTTGGTGATAAGATTGTCAACTTCAATTACTTGATCCACCAAGGGCACTGAAGGACACAGGTCAGTCAACGAGGCCACCTCGTTGGTAAACGACGTGTTCAGACTTTCTGTAATACTTAGACTTGCTTGTTCGGACAGTTGGCGATGTAGAATGGCTTGGGATAAATTGTTAAGGCTTTCACTGTGTGTGAGTCTTGCAGAACTGAGCATTCCATGACCGGAGGATATCATGTTGTGTGAGTGGCCATCGGGTACAACTACGTCTTCCAACACAGGTTCCATCATCAGGCACGGCTCAGTTTCGGAGTCTAACATTTCAGCTGAATCTGAATTATCTGTAAATTATAATTGGATTAATTACTAACAAGTTTTTGTCAGAATGATGGGGTCTAACCCAGTGAAATGGTGTCTCTGCTTAGTTCCTTTGAACTAGTGAAGGGTCTCTGTGCGGCCGCATTTTTTATTGCATTAATTATCGCAGATACAAATGTAGAGCCTCGTTTGGGTGATGGAGATTTATCTTTAAATAGTTTCTTGTTCTTCTCCGGGGTAGCGTCAGGACTACTGCTGCTGTTGGTGTATGCTTCATTATGGAATATGACATCCTAGAATGTTAAAGTAATAGAGTTTCACTGTTTTCTTTAACATTAATAATATGCATGGTTTTGGTAAACGTTTATCACTAATTAATATGTATATACTAGATGAACCAGTGGCCTACCCTCCACGCTTTATTTAATAAAAAGCTAAAGTGATTAGGGTTAAGCAAGACGATTAATGTTGTAACGATTTCCGCGCCTAAAAGAAGGCAATCCTTTTTACATATTTAGTTATTCTCAAGCTTATTAGGGCTTTGTAATATTTCGAAGTCGACGCAGTGCGTATTGGAGTTTCAAAGCTTGGGGGGAAGGAGATTCTAAAAGACAGTTTTCCGTACTTAGGTCAGTGGGTTGAGTATTGTCGGTCTTACCGGAAGTATATTGTGAATAGTGAGCTATTTCTTTTAAATCGTTTATCGATTGGGAATTCATTTTCCGCTTTGAGAGTCACTACACGCAGGAGCTTTTCCCATAGTTGTAGGGAAGCAAATCTCCAGGAATTTATTTCCAATATAGAATTTACTCCGGTCAAGAAGACTTTGTTTGGTGTTATGCCAGTGTCCATCAACTGGTGAGTTGGTTAAGACCAGAAAATTGTTGTCTTATCTTAATTTCCAGAACCTTAATTCTAAAATCCGATAAATTTAATTTAGGCAAAATTCGTGCGGCTGGACGTCCCGAAATTAAGGCGACGCAGTAGAAAAACTCTACATTCATACGTATTGTTCATATTGATACGCTGTCATCGTCGAGTAACCTTGGGAAGGTTTTTTCCCGAACCGAGTGGACGCCTGGGGCTATAGATAAGGAGTCTGGTGGACGGTCGAGCTGATTGCCGCACACGGGAAGTGCATTTAAATCGTAAATTTTAAAAATTGTATAACCTTGCCTTGTTGTTTACGATTTCATTATCGTTATTTAAGAATTAATTTAGTAATTGATTTGGGGGTCACAGAATTGTGTCATTGGGGCTTTAATTGGGGATATGTGTACATATGAAATCCTATTGTAAGATTCCACATATTAGGGGAAACAATTTCACGTACAGCATATATACAGGGTACTCCGATAGTGGGTTGATACTGCGTTTGTAAGAGTTCACAGCTTGCATATTTTTTTACCGTTTTGATCACGCATGAATTCGTTACTCGGAGGCTTCCTACGTTACGGAATGCGCTAAAAATTACTGGTATCTTATTCGAGTAGCGCAATAAAGGTTCGAAAAATTGTTTGAGTGTCGCCCAATTTAAGTTTAGTTGTATTCAGTTCCAGGAACGTAAAATTGGGACTGCTAATTTATTTTAATTTATTTTTCTGGTATCGAAATATTAGAATTGTGGGTTTTTTTTATTAAGTAAAAAGAGATTTGGTTGCAACTTGTCTTTTATTTTATGACGAATTATTTGGAATTAAGTCTACATAAAGGACAGATAGGAGATATAAAGGTAGGTGATTATCTATCTTGGGGTCCGACTTCCCATTTACCACCTCGGACGATGTTAGTAAATTATAAGTCGGTGGCGCCTATAAATTAATTGTTGGAACCTACTCCTTCTTCGATTGGGTTTCCGGGATGCTAACATTTGTCAAATTGTTAATTTTCTACCTAAGCAGTGGCGGAGTTACGAGGTTGTTTTTGCAATTCAACTAATTTTTTTTTGTAAGGAGTAAAGAATATAGGTGTGACAATGTTTCAGAAATTTTCAAAATATAATAAAACTATTAATTTTTAAACTTAAAAATTTATGTGCGTTTGATTGTTAAACTGGAGTATTCCGGTTATACTTAACCTAACATTTCCATTGCACAAAACAAATTATTTATGCGACTGTACCATATTTAAAATTAATAATTATAAATACACATTTTATAAAAGTATACTATCTAAAAAATTACTACATACCTCGAGTTCTTGTTCAGAAATACTGTAACTAGCCACCAGTTCTTCCACTAGACCATCTAAGCGCGCTATAACGGACGCTAAAGCCACTGCCGCTCCGGAAATATGACCTCCTTGATAAATTAGCAGGTCCCGGGTTCGAACTTCAAATGCACCTAAACGAGCCTGAAGTCCCATGTTTTCCTGCCGCCTCTGCTCACTGAGCCTCACAAGCCGTTTGGACTCGTCTTGCTTATTTTCAATTTCCTTATCCTTCTGTGTTATCACCAGGTTCAGTTTCTTAATTTCGGCCTCAGTTTCCTTGAGGGCATCTGAGAGTGTCGACTTCTCAGCTTGCATGAATTCTTGTAATTCGATGCCTTCCGCTTCGAGATCTTGCTGTTGTTGCAGAAGCGCCCTTTGCGTAGCAATACTTTTGTCTAGATCCCGCTGAAGGGATCTACAGTATGCGTTCAGTTCGGAGATTTCATTTTCTTGTTTGATCACTATTTGGCCAACTTTTTGGTAGCGGTTCTCCAGTACCAATAAACTATCACTGGTGGAATTTTCATCTAAAAAATAAGACGTGTTTCAGCGTAAAATTCGGGGAGGTTTTTATTTACACAGGTTGATGCAAACTGCAAATATTAATTACTAGGAGTGAAATTTGTTATAAAGTACAAAGAAAGCTTCCTGTAAGTATTTATTTATAAAATAATAGTTTTGCAGAGATGCGGGGGTTTAAGTCATCCCAGTGGATTCTTATTGGCATAGATATAGCATTAGAATATTGCTTAACATTATTGATTATTTAACTTAAATTTGCTATATTCTGTTAATTGCAAAATTTATATTTTGGTATAATAAAATTTTGAATAACCAAGAACTAAAACAAGTACAAAAATTCAAATACCTGTGGACAATAATTACCAAAAACGGTATAGACCAGGAAGAAACAAAGTCCAGGACTGAGAATAGCCGCAAAATAATAGGAAATTTAAACTCAATATGGTGGGATCGGCATATATCAAACAACGTTAAAAAACACATTCAGAATCTCAAGATTAGAACATGTCACAAATGAGGAAATTCGAAACAGAATGGAAGCACAAGACAAAGTTACTGATAGGAGCAACAAAAGAGGGCTCAAATGATGCGGAAATCTGCTAAGAATGGATGATCAGAGATGGCTGAAGAGAATTTTCAATTCGGCTCCTCCAGGGAAACGTAAAAGAGGCAGACCACGAAGATCCTGGAACAATGGAATCAGTGGAATCAATGGAAACTTATGAACTGCAGAATGAAGATGCCCAAGACCAAAATATATGGCGTTTGAGAACCGCAAAGTCGCATATAAGCAGGGGCGTACGTATGCATGGGTCAGGGTTACCTTTCCCGTTTTTTTTTTTTGCTTCAAAAAGCAATCCTATTTGACCGGTGTTTAAAGAGCGCCTTCGCCTGTTTTTGTAGCTAAAGAATTGAATCTGAAGGGGTCGCTGTTTTTTTGAAATAGGTTGTACGTACGAGGAGTGTTCGAATTTGTACAAGAATTTTAAATATTAAAACCCCATCTAAAGGCAATTCCAAAAATTTATTTTATTAAAGATTGACCGGGACTATTGTTCAGTGGCGGCTTGTACTAAAGGGCACAAGGGCACGTGCCCACCCAACCACCAAGATAAACACAGAAAGAAATTCGCATGTAATTCAATGCATTATTATGCTAACAATGCTAACACGCTCAAAACTATGATCCGGGGAACTCTCTGATTTGTACCTATGTAGAGCAAGATTCGGTTGTCTAACGGTTATTTTCGCTATACGCGATATACCAGGCGAATGGGGCACCGAGCACATTGTTCCCGTTTGCAGTCAACGTTTGAATTTGCACTTTGGAGCGCTGTTTTCGCGCAATCGCGCGTTTGAATTCAAAGACGAAAGTGACGTTTTTTCAATGATGGAAGTTAATTGTGTGCAAAAAGATCGACTAAACGCATTGACGGTCCTATCAATAGAAAAGAAGTTCGTCCAGTCTATCGCGGATTTTGACAACAAAGTCATAGACGTCTTTTCCAGCATGAAAAATAGGAGAATGGATTTTATGTACAAAAAATAGGTAAGTTTTTTCTTGTGCCTACCCTCTTTCTTAACTCACGAGCCGCCACTGCTATTGTTAACATATCAGTGGCAAGTGTTTCTCTACAGTATTATTTTGACAGTTAGTTACGATGCCGGAAAGTTCTGTTAATTGTAGCGTGGAACAGCGCATAATAACAAAGTTTTTTACGAATGAAGGCGTAAATTCGTCTTAAATTCTTACAAGCTGCGAGCGCAATACGTGATCAATGTCTTTCTAAAAGTCGGGTGATTGGGAGGTCGAAATATTTTAGAGACGAGAAATCTCATTCTTTGAGGCTTTCGCGGTTTCTCGAATTGTCAATATTACAATTTACTTTCAGCTTAGACCACGTTGTCATTTGGGAACTACACCCCGCATTATCAGGTAAGGACCGACATGTAGCTTGTCTGCCTTTACAAACATTTATTCTAGAAGTTTGAGCAATACTTCACAGTGTTCTATTCACTCTGAAGATGCAAGCTGCAATGTCTTGCGAAACGTTAGTTTGTATGGGTTCCCAAACAGTAACAGGCATAAGCCGATTAAGTATTATTGTCCTGGCAAACAAAATACTGTTTAAGCAGGCAGGGCCTACAACAAATATGGCTCAAACTTCTAGAGCAAATGCTTGTAAAGGCAGACATGCTACAGATCGTTACCTGATAATGCTGGGTGTAGTTCCTAAATGACGACGCGGTCAAAGCCGAATGAAAATTGTAATATTGACAAGAAAACTCGTATAGAAAATGAGCTTCATGTGTGCCGAGCTGCAACTTCAAGTAATCGTGAAAATGTAAAACACAATACCATTGTTCAGCAAGACAAACAGGTAACAGTCCGTCAAATTTCTCAAAATTTACAAATTAGTGTCGGAAGTGTTGAAAACATGCTAAAGTATAGTAAGGTGAGTGCCAGTTGGATTCTGCGCATTTTGGCCGAAGAACACAAGTCGAATCGTTTGCGAATCGCTTCTTCTTTACTGCAACGATATGAGAAAGGAGATGCATTTTTGAACTTAAATATACCAACTGTTGAATCCTGGGTACATTATTTTACTCGTAAGTCAAAACGTGCAAGCAGGCAGTGGTGTCGCCACACTTCCAAAGCCTAAAGAAGCAGAAACTGTGTTGCAAAATGAAAGCAACATTATTTTTTGGGGTTCTCAGGGGCGCTCTCTGTAGATTTCCTTACTGGACTTCGTACAATGAATGCACACTATTATTCAACACGTTTGTGCGATTAAGTTAGGCAGGGATCAAGAACAAACGGAAGAGTAGACAAAGTTTTGTTTGCCTTCTCCAAGACAATGCTTGCCCTCATACCGCTGCAAGAACAATTGAACCCATAAACTTCAGTGGGATCTTCCGCATGCAGGCTACAGTCCTGATCTTGCTCCTTCGATTTTTATTTGTTTGGCCCTAAAAGAATTTTCTAGCCGGGAAATATTTCAGTTAAATAACGACCTTATCGAAGTTGTAATATTGTAGTACCCTTTCTATAAATAAATTAAATTTGAACAATCATCGTATATCCTATTTTTAACAAAATTATTTTTCACTTAACATAAAAAATTATCAAGTAGATGTAGCTTTTAATTGAGAGTGAAAAACGAATAAAAGTTTAAAAAGTTTTCTTTGTCAATTTTGTTTTATTTATTATAATTAGACAGAAATTATTTTTGACATTTTTTAGTCAAGCAAAATTCCCTACAATTACAAAAACGTAGGTGTGTTGGGCCGTTTTCTAAATGACTACGAGTTTTCACCATTGACAACACAAATATTTAAAATTATTCTTATTCTGTTTAATAATGTAATTTGTCCTTTGTATATCACCATTATCTTTTTGATCGAAGTATGGGAGTGGGATAAAAGTCAAGATATAGTGGAGCAACTACATGAATTTAATCTACGGTAAAGCCACGATATAGCGGAACGACTACAGGAATTTAATCTACATTACAGTCGAGATATAGCGGAACGACTACAAGAATTTAATCTACGTTGAACTCAAAATATAGTAGTATTTAATTTGTTATAAGTAGAAATATTCTAGCGAAAAAATTAAGATTAATACAAAAAATTCATAAATAATTAAACAAAAATGGCAAGATATAAAAATTTTAATTTACCATCTGGAAGACTGTCGTCGTCTCCTAAAATGGCTAGAACTCTTTCTGTATTTTGTCTTAATTCCTCTTTCAAGCCATCCTTTTCTAGTTTCTCTTCTTTCAGTCTTTGCTCAACATCACACAATGTTTCGGTTTTTTCCTTATAGTCCGTAAGTAATTTTTCGTGCTTGTCGGTTAACGTGTTAAGTTGCTCCTGGAGCTTCTCGATTTCTTCAATTTTTCCGTCTACTTGTATCTCCTTTACGCACATTTCCACATCCTGAGGCCGCGCGGGGCTACAACTAATGCCGGAAAATGCCTTTTCAATATCTGTTTGAGTGAGAGCAGTTTGTATGCTGATTTCATGGTATATTTTTGTTTTTGGAGGATTCTTTTTCCTCGGATAAGGCGGTATCGACTTTGGCGTCGTACTTTCACGGGAAGTTTGTCTTTTTAACGTGGAAACTCTATTTACAATATTTTCTTTGCTCGACGATTTTTTCTTTTGTAGGTCTTGCAGACTATCCGCCGATTTTTCTTTTCGCCTGCGAGGAAGCGTCGCGTATTTTTCTATGGATGAAAATTTACCCTCCGCTAGTGGAGTACGTTTAACAGACAGTTCTAATCCAGCTAGACCCCTCATTGATCTCCCCATCAACGGGGCTGGCTTGCTATTAATTGACGGCCATCTGCCATCATCAGTAGGCGTCGTTATAATGGGGGTTGTTCTGGTGGTCGATGAAGCCCTCGACGAGGCTGGCTTCGATTTGCTTTCCTTTTTTGTTATACTAAGCGTTAGATTATTAGGAACTGCCTTAGTCCTTTTTGCGGGCGTTTTTGTACTTTCTTGCTGTGAACCTGGGGTTTTATTTTGCGATTTATCGGTGGATTTTCCTCTATTTCCCCCAAGCGAATTCTTGGGAGTCGCTGGAGGTCTGGACCGCGACCGCTGAGTCGAGGACGCGGCTGTTTTGACCTTCAATTCATTTACTGTGAGCTTTTTCTTTGTGCAGTTGGAATTTACCCTTTTGGATGTCTTAGACGAAGAGCTTCCAGCAACGGAAGAGCTTTCACTTCCCCCCTCGCTGGTTCCATCGCACGCTCTTAGTTTATAATCTTCAAGAAGTGAAGAGTTCCTACGGGCTAAGAGATCATACGCTTCCTCATAATTCGAACAGCAACTGATAATGGACGACTCATACGAGCAAGCCGGTGTTACAGTCACGAATTCTTGGGAATTTGTGCTAGTACTGCTGGAAGTGCGCTTGAGAGGGCAGGTTTCTATCACTTCTACGCCGCTATCACTTCCTTCGCACGAGGGCGGTTTGATGTTGATGCTGTTATTTAAGAGCGCTGTTTCCACCGCCTTTTCGATTACTGTAACGTTGGAGATGTTAAAGCCGTGGATTGTATTGTCATCTTCGATTTCTTCGCGATCATTGCTCAGCCTCCTCGGGGATACAGTTTTATGATCAGATGTGTCCGGTTGAAGATCGTTCGAGACTGCGGGAGTTTCGCCGTCCATTGTAAAGAAGTGCAGGTTTGATTTTTTACACTGCAACAAAAGATATTGTTAATCAATGTACTAATTTATACATATAAAGTGCATTAATTTCTAGCTGGTTTATCAAGTTAAGTGCTTATTGTGTGTTGTTTTAGATTAAATATATTTTTGGCTTTTAATTTTGGTTGTGGTACATACATATCAACGGATACTAGAGGTTTCGGTTTCAAATTTCAACATCACGACATTGGGTTTTTAAAGCCAATTGTTTCTCTTTGAAGCCCTCGTTAAGCTGTGGGTCTTCTATGCCTGCGACCCTTTAAATATGAGAATAGAAGAGATAGAGCACTCGAAAAATAGAAATTAACCGTTGCAATTATATTGTATATAAAAACCAATTGACTTAGGCCTGGATGACACGGCACAGAATTTTGTACAAAATTTTGAACAAAACTTTGAACAAAATTTTGTAGAAAATTCTGTAAAACACGTATTACACGGAACAGAAATGTATACAAAATTCTGTCTGTGAGCATGCGCAAATAGGTACAAATTACGTTGATAACTGCAAGAAAACTGTCGAAATAATCATGTTACTATAGATAAGGTAGAAATCTATCAAGGTTTAATAATAATTGTTTACTTTTGTTTACATAACCTCGAATGTTGTTTATCTTTTCGGGGCTTGCATTATTTTTGCGTTTTCGGGAGGATTTTTTTTTTATAAGTTATGTTAAGTTTGTGTGTAATGGCTATCGTTAAGAGATTTTAGGTAATACAGGTGCGTGGTAAAACATTTACGTCTTTGCCCTTTGTGGTCATTCATGAACACTAAAAAGTCCTCGTTTGCGCATCGATTTTACATTGTTTTTGAACAAAATTCTGTGGACTTTATAGCACGAGGCTACAGAATTTTGTACAAAGTTTTTAACAAAGTTTTGCAGTATGAAAAGGCACAGAATTTTATAAAAAACTCTTTGCACAAAATTGTTTATTTTTGTTTACATAACCTCGAATGTTGTTTATCTTTTCGGGACTTGTATTATTTTTGCGTTTTCGGGAAGGTTTTTTTGTTTATAAATTATATAAAGTTTGTGTAGAATGACTAACGTTGAGAGATTTTAGGTGGTACACCTGGTAAAACATTTACGTCTTTTCCCTCTGTGGTCATTGATGAACATTAGAAAGTGCTCGTTTGCACATCGAGTTGACGTTGTTTCTGAACAAAATTCTGTAGACTTTAGAGCACATGAGCTACAGAACTTTGTACAAAATTTTGTACAAAATTCTGTGCCATGTCATACAGGCCTTAAACACGAATAGTCGGTCTTGCCTGGGGGTGGTCGTAGGCTAGAGGTCAGCGCGGTAGACTTCTACGCTGAAGGGCTAGGGTTCAACTCCCAGTACCGGAACATCGGATTTTATTCTGCCTAGTAAATCTTCTTTGGAGTAGAAATGTTTACACTTCCCGTGCTTCGAAACCCACATTAAGCTGTAGGTCTTCTACGTCTGCGGTATTTAAAACGCGCAACAAAGACGTAGAAGAGATCGTTTAGTCTGGTAAGAAACAAAATTATTAAAGAAGAAGAAGTCGGATTTGTTAGTTCTGATAAATTTAGAAGTGATCACTACAACCGGAAAATTTAAAAACTATCAAACCTTTTTAACTAAGCAAACTAAATGCCAGTAAGGGATATACATTTATTATTGATTTTAGGCATCATCAAATGCATTACGAACATTTTAAAAGTAATTTTAAATATAATTATAAAGAAGAAACTTAAAAATAAATTCATTGCGTGTACAAAAAGCAATTAACAGCGGAAATATATTTAGAAATTAATATGATTTCTTTGACTTTTTAGAAAATTGGCAGAAAATACCATAACCTCATTCCAATAGCCAACCTAACACCACCAAAAAATAAAGATGTAAAGTATGATTTACGTGTTGTAAATCAGACTGTATCGTTCTTACAAACATCTTCCATATACACTCACCGGCATAGAAATCCGCCCACCCCGGTTTTTCTCAATAATATCTAGTTATCAACTAATATCATTAGGTACATTATTGAAAATGGTATCTATTTTACTAGCAGGCATAGTTATTGATAATAACGATCACATTTGTTAGAAAAGAATTGCCAAAACAAACATTTAAAACAAATTCTGTTGATATCATTTATGTTCTAAATTTGAGCTGCGTAAAGTTTTGTGTTTATTCTTGTGTTCTTTTTAAATCGCTGTGAATTTTTTTGTTAGTTTCTGTTGAATTCCTTTATTGCTAGTGTTTTTGGTTTATAGTGCTTTCAAATTATGCATTGACCAGTAGAAACTGTTGCTAAAGCAGTTGCATTACTTGAAGACGGACGCAGTCAACGTTATGTCTCTAATCTGCTAGGTATTCCTCGTTCAACGCTAAAAGATGTTCATAGAAGATTTAGAGAAACCGGTAGCTATGGTCGCAGGCCGGGAACAGGAGCTAAACGTAAGACAT